>JASANB010001353.1:0-28491 GCA_030248155.1 Sabatieria punctata
AAGCAGGTGACGGTAGGTAAATGGGAACTGGGAACATGACAACAAAAGGGAGGGATATTTGTAGGCAGGGCACTGCAGACTACAAAAAGAGCATAGAGCGTTGGGACAGTGCAACTTAAACAAACGATCGTTTTCAGGTACATAGTGATAATTTTCCCCACCAAATTGGAGCGACAACGGTGTATGACAGTTTTGCTCTCAGTAATGGTGTGGGGCGTATCGCTCTGTATGGCCACGCCCTACTTCTACGGTATGGGCGTGAGGGTTCTTCAGCGCTTCAACGAGTGCGCCATCACCGTGCAAGTGTGCCACGAGTCGGCGATGGCTTGGAAGGCCATTCCCTTCTCAAAGAAAACCACACCGTCGCTTGCATCGTCTACGTCTACGTCTTGCCGCTCTGTCTGGTCACTTTCGTCTATTCGCGAATCGCACACAGACTTCAGACCAGAATGCACAAGCGCAGTGTCATGATGGAGAGGAGAAAGTGAGAATTATTTTTCCTATTCACACAGTTTGCAAACTACCGTAGTTTACGCACACAACTACGATAATAGATTGAGGCGTCGAATAGTAGATGTGAAAGTTGTGTTCACACAGCCTATAAACTACCGTAGTTGAAGCGCACAATTACGGTAGCATATTGAGACGTCAGTTAGTATAGCAAAAAGTTGTGTTCACACAATCTGTAGACTACTGTAACTATACACGCGCAACTACGGTAATAAACCATTTCAGATCAATCCGCCAACGCCAGCGTCGCACCAACTCGCTGTTCGTTTGTATGGTGATAGTGTTCGCGTTGAGCTGGCTTCCGCTCAACACATTTCATCTCATCTATACATTCGGAGTGATTGACAGCTTCAACGTTCCCATCTTTGCCTTCTGTCACCTAATAGGGATGACTTCTGCTTGCGTCAATCCTATTTTGTACGGATTTTTTAACGAAAACTTCCGCGCTGAGTTTGAGTCGATCTCAGAGCAATTGAGGCTGGTGGCGTTGATGCGTCGATTGAGACTCTTCATTGTAGTGCCGCTGCATCGTCATAGCACGCGCCACAGTGCGCCACCCAGTGCTGCCATTGAACTGTCTACCTTGCCGGGACCTTCTACTGACCCTCTGATTACTGTAGATGGACTGTTGGGAAAGGAAAGAACGATTTAGGATATATTCACCCGCTGTACATTGTACAGTATTGTACAGCTATGTAGTTTCTTCTCCTTAATTTTCGTAGTATTCTACTGTTGGCAGCCGTTTTAAACTGAAATCACAAAGTCAGTTTCAGGAAGTTTGTAAATTAATGATGCTTTGTTGCTCTGTGCTAAGTTGTAGATATATCTGCGTTTTACAGAACAAATCTTGGGAGTGCCAGCTAGGCCGGAATTTTATCCCCCATCCAAAATGACCAGACTCCATATGGAGTAAATTTGGGAATCCTATGAATTGTGCTGCCTGGCCGGCCAGCGAGCGGCCGCTGGCTCCTCGTTCTCTGCTAAAGCGTGTGGCGTCAGGCCCATACCTACTCTTTACAACGTGTGCTTTTTTTTCTGTTTCTGCTCTTGATCAGTTTATGGCCGAAAAAGCTAAAGTGCCTCGTTCCTCCCCTCAGTCGGATCCTGAACCCAAACGAATGGCGGTGACTGACTGTTCTGAACTGTCCGCTGTTCGGGCTGAATTGGCATCTCTCAAATCTGAACTCGTCTCCACCAATCAACAACTCGTGGCTCTTCGGGAGGAAAATTTGCTGTTACATACTGAAATCCAACGTTTGAAGTCGGCTGGTGGAGCCACAGAGTCTCTGGCGATGATGAAGGACGCTTTCCTTGAGCTGTGCAAAACTGTGTTGCCTCAAATGGTCGAACAGATTGTCACTCAAACAATGGAAAAACTTCAAGTACAAGAAGAGCACTCCAGATTTCTGGTTGTCACAGGACTTGAGGAAGCTCAGAACGAAAAGGAGAATGTGGAACAACTCTGTGAGCGACTTGGTGGCGAGGACTCGGCTGCCGACGTAGTGGAGTTTTTCCGAATGGGCAAGAAGGAGTGGAGGGGAAGACGTGCTGAAGGAAGGTTGGGTAACTGGGGCGGAGAACTGCTCAAGAATGGTGCCAGACTGAAAGGCTATGCTGGCGGTAAGGTTTTCATCCGGCCGTCGATGACAACCAAACAGCGACAAGCGCAGAAGAAGATGATTGAGCGTCGGAACGAAACTCAGCAATTGATTGGATCCGGTCGATTGCAGGTTAGGGTGAACACTCAAGGCAACCCGTATTTTTTTGACGTTGAGAATAGGAAAGTTGTCGACGTGAAAGACAGTGCCTTTTAGGGGTGCGGGCGGCTAGGACAAATATGTACGTCACAGCTTAAACTCGTAAACTTCAATGCTCGCAGTCTAAAAGGCAGTTTGTCTGAAATAGGTTTTTTACTAACCCATGAAACTGCTTATGGTACGAATGATTGCTATTGTGTAACGGAAACCTGGACAAACGATGAAGTGACAGATGCAATGCTTTGCCCAAACGATGACTTTGTTTTATTTCGAAAGGACCGATTGGCCAGAAAAGGAGGGGGAGTTTGTATCTTTGTGAAAAATATTTTCAGACCACGACAAGTGAAACTAGAGAAAAAATTTGATGAACTAGAAATAGTAGCAACAGACTTCGGAAACAAAGCAGGGAAAGTTCGCTTGGTCTGTGTATACAGGCCTCCAAGTTTCTCCAAAGAGTTAGATTTAGTATTATTTGATGCACTTGAGTCTTTACTGATATCGGACTTTAAAGGAACCTTCGTATTAACAGGAGACTTTAATTTGCCTGGGATAAAGTGGGATACAGGGGTAATAGAAAGTAATAACCAAAACGAACATTTTTGGTTTCTGAGTTTTGCCCAGCTTGGCCTTTCCCAAGTGGTAAAAGAACCTTCGCGAAATCGGAATTTTCTTGATTTAGTCTTTTTGTCGGATAAAGAAGCATTAAGTTCATGCGGTCTTGGTTTGCCATTCTCAACCTCCGACCACAATGCAATACTCTTTTCATTGTCTGGTGTGGTATCTAGGGGATCGGTTGAGCGCGTTTCAGTTGAATATGTCCCTAATTTTAAAAAGGCCGATTATATGGCAATTGTTGACTTTTGTCAATTGATAAACTGGGAAGATATTTTTTATGGATTTGAGACAATACACGAGATGTGGGCTGTCTTTAAGGAAATGCTTTCATTGGCTATCAGTAGGCATGTACCTAAGAAAAAACGTACTGGGGCTAGCAAAAAGCCCAATTATCCAGTTAAAATTCGCAAGCTATTGGAAAAGAAAAAACGCTCTTGGAAAAGTGCAAAAGTAACTGGAGATTTTAGTTATTACAACCAAATTGCAAAAAGGTATAAAGAAGAGGTAAATATCTTTTACGATAATTATGAAAATGATATCCTAAAATCGGGAGATAGTGGTGCATTTTATAAATATGCTAAAAGTAAAATCAAAGCAAAAGCTAACATACCACCATTAGTAAATATAATGAGGGAAATCAAATTACTGATGATAAAGAAAAAGTGGAAATCTTCAATAATTATTTTTCCTCGGTATTTACAAAGGATGATGGTATGCTACCTACTTTTCAAAGAAACGCAATTGGGATAATTGAACATATACCATTAAGTGAGCAGGAAGTATTCAAGGAGTTACGTAGGCTACCAAATAAACTGTCAAGAACACCCGACTGCTTACCTGCGTATTTTTTACGCCGTGTTGCCACTGGAATTGCTCATCCAATATACTTATTGTTTAAGAAATCTTTGGAAAGCAGTGAATTACCGGATGATTGGAAAACTGCTTTGGTATGTCCAATATTTAAGAAAGGGTTAAATTCTCAACCTTCTAACTACCGACCCGTTTCGTTGACATCATACGTTTGCAAAGTTTTAGAGAGACTAGTGCGGAAGGCCCTATTAGGCTTTTTCTCAAACACTTTATCTGGGGCTCAACATGGGTTTAGGTCTAATAGGTCCACGGTTTCGCAAATGCTCGAGTGTTTAAATGACTGGATAAATTCTTTGGATAAACGCTATGATGTCGATGTCATTTATTTAGATTTTGCTAAAGCATTTGACTCGGTTTCACATCAAAAATTATTGTTTAAACTGGAACAATATGGGGTAGCTGGGAACCTTTTACAATGGATTAAATCCTTTTTAACAGGGAGGACTCAAAAAGTTTATGTAAATGCCACAGTGTCAAACTCTGTACCAGTCATTAGCTCCGTCCCACAAGGTACTGTCCTTGGTCCAATTCTTTTTCTAATTTATATCGACGATATCATAGATAATGTTCTTGGCTGTAAAGTGAAATTATTTGCAGATGATGTTAAGCTATACAAAACACTGGTAAACCCTGAAACTGATCCTGGTATACTGCAACAAGACTTGGAAAGAGTATTTGAGTGGTCTAGAAAGTGGCAGCTAAGTTTATCGGAACCTAAATGCCAGGTTCTTCACATCTCAAACAGGCAACATAAAAATGAATTCGAGTATTCTATAAACAACATAAATCTACAATCACTTCAAGTGATTAAAGATTTAGGGTATTACGTGCCAAAAAATCTGAAATTCTCTGAACATTGTCAGCGGATATCGGCAAAAGCTATGAAAATATCAGCTTTAATCTTTAGAGTGTTTCATACACGACAAAGCGATATCTTACTGAGGGCCTATAAAACTTATGTTCGTCCAATAGTGGAATCAGGATCACCTATTTGGAATCCATGTCTATGTAAAGATATTGACGCCATTGAAAGGGTACATGTACAAAGATATTTTACAAGGAGATTATTTTATAGATGTGGCTGGTCAGAGAGGCCATATTTAGAACGTATTACAACACTGAAACTTGAAACGTTAGAAAAACGAAGGGTAAAAACAGATTTAATACTATGTTATAAAATAAAAAATAGACTAATTGATTTAAACCATAGCGATTTCTTTGAGTTAAATCTGCGAAAATCGCGCGGACATTCACAGATCATGAAAGTCCAGAGTAGTCGTATCAACGTAAAAAAGCATTTCTTTGCAAATAGAGTAGTCAACCATTGGAATTTGTTAACGGAAGAGCAGGTGGCTGCTCGTTCGGTGGGCGTATTTAAGGATAAACTAACAATTAGTAATCGAGGATTGCGGTTTGCGTAAGTGCACTGCCAGCAAACCGCTTTGCACTGGAGCCTCTGACTTTGTCCTGGTCGCCAATTTTGAACATTCTTCTTACTAACAAGTTCGTGTGCAATAAACTTTACTTTACTTTAAATTCCCAAGGCAAAAAAATCAATGATGATGAAATATGTCGTTGATTCGCGGGCCCGGGAATTATAATGGCGTACTTTTTGCGAATTGGTTGGGAATTTTGAAGCTTGGGAATTTAGCAGCTGGCTCATTAGCCCCTCAAATGTTAAATTCCCAAGTTTGCTTGGCAATGCGTTAGAGCGAGTCCGGGCGAAACTGCGAATTCTGGGTCATCAGCGAATTTAAAAGAACTGGACGGTCGCGAATTTGCAGAATTCCCTACCTCTGTTTGGGAATCAACTAGAATTCGGGCCCACATAAAAAGGGCGGGAATCCTAGCAAATTCCCAATGACATCTGGGAATTGTATGGTAATCAAGATTCACTGGGAATTTAGCGGTAGTCGCGAGGGAGTTATCATTTTTTGTGTCTGAAAATAGCAAATTACGAACGGTCCACAAGATACCAAGAAAAATCGGAGGTGGCTGGAAAAAATTCTTCTCTCCCTGAGTTTGTTTGTGTTCTCGATTTACACGCGTTTAACAAAACTGCAATAATTGATAAAGTTGGGTATAAAAGATTTTATTACTTAGTACTGTAAATCAAAGCATTGATCAGTACGCACTTCAACTCGTTCTATCCACTTCAGTTCTGCATTCGACTGTAAATTCGGTTGCGCAATTCTTGCAGACGTAGTAAGGCTGAAAAAAGATATAAGCAACAATTTCATAAACAAAAGAAATACATAGATGGCTTTAGCTATCACAGGTTTAGTCTTGCTCTAACTTTTGCGTTCATCAAAAAAATTCGCTGAAATTTTAACACATCACGCACAAATGCTCAGCATTTTTACTCTCAAAATTTTGGTCACGTCTGTCACTTCAACCACAAGTTGTGCACTTCCATGTGTCAGCCGTCACTTTCTATGACGTGTGATAGTGAACGCGTGGAAGTGCATAACTAGGGGTTAACCAAAATTTTGAGAGTAAAAATTTTTATCATATGTGCGTGTTGTGTTAATTAGCAGGAGACAGCGGTTGTTGTTGTTGTTGTAGTAACTTTTTGTCCTTTCGGACTAGGAGTAGCCAACTGCTATAGAGCAGGAAGAGACAGAAGGTCCGGCAGCCTCCTTAACAACAACCCTCCCCTTTGCTGTCGGTGTGTGCAAGACAGCTAAGGTTTGGTTCCCATTTATCTACTTGCCATTAATGACTTCCGACGGCCTCGGTTGGGCTTTGTGTCGACTACTTCCCATCGCCTCGACAGGTTTCGAACCCACAAACACACCGCTTCCACGGGTGCCGGGGCCGCCGTGACACACGGGATAGCGTAAACTACTAGCGGTAGGACATTGAATGAAAAGTACCGCGTGTACGTGTCTTATCGTGTTGTAAATAAATTTAAACAATTTCACTGAAATTTATTGATGAACGCAAAAGTTACAACAAGACCAATCTGTGGTAGATAAATGGCCACCCTGTAAATTCTTCGTGTTAGACTGCTGGAAATAGAGTCCCAAAATCAGAAGGGTAAAAAATCGTCATTGGAAAGTTTCCAGTCTGGGGGGTCTGGCCATACATGTAACAGCTCCGGGCCGACCTGGGGGGAGGGGGGTAGGGGGGTTTTTTCCTCAGGTGGGGGGTCGAGGGGGGGTTTCGCCCAGGTGGGGGGTCCCAAATTTCAAAAAGCTCCAAAACGCCTAGAAATGCGTTTTTAGCACGTTTTTTTCAAAAAGGACGCTAAAAATCGCTATTTTAAGCTGCCATATAGCGTTTTAAAGCTAAAAACAAGCAAAAAATGACAAAAAGAGCTTCCAAAAACACCGATTTTTCTTCAATATCAGCAGTGGAAACGCCAAATTCGGTTTCCAAAGGCTTTTCAAGTGAATTTTAGGCTAAAAATTAGTGATTTCTGACCCAGTTTGTTAATACTGGAGCCACTACTACGACTTGTATTTTTTGGTCGGGGGGAGGGGTCCCTTAACCTGTCTCGGGGGGGGGGGGGGTGGGGGGGTGAGGGGGGTTTGGCCTTTCCAGCAGGGGGGTAACCCCCCCAAACCCCCCCTAGTACAATGTACATGTATGGGTCTGGCCGTAGGTGGGTGTGGGTGGACCCATCTATGTTCTATGACAGTCCGACACCTAACGCCGTTTATGGTACCGACCATATAAGGTCTTGGCCACGGGTAGTTTACGCTATCCCGTGTGTCACGGCGGCCCCGGCATCCGTGAGAGCGGTTGTTTGTGGGGTCGAAGCGACTGGAAGTAGTCGACGTAAAGCCCAACCCAGACCGCCGAAAGCCGGTGATGGCCAGTAGGTAAATGGGAACCGAACCGGCGCTGCCGTTGCACCCAATGGCAGCAAAGGGGAGGGTTGTTTGTAGACAGGGCTACCCCATTGAAGGGCTCTGAAAAGAGCCAGGGGTGTCCTGAGCTGTCCGAAAGGACAGTGGAACTCATAAACAAACAAACAAACAAACATTCGCCACTGTGGTGCTACCACATATGTACATACATGGCACCACGCACCATATATGGTACCGGCACCCATGACCATGGGTAGGGCGGCCTGTGGTGGTACCATAAACGGCGTTAAGTGCCTGACTGCATGAGACATCTAGAACTATCGTAGATAAATACCTCCGATATCCAAGGCCAGATCTCTCTTTGAATTCTCCGAATCTAAAACGGATGCAGCATAATAAAAAGTATTTATTCCCTATATTATTAGCCCTTCGAATTCTCCGTTTCAGGCAAACAAACACAAACCGTTTCTTTCGCCTTTTCGAAGCAAAAACACAAACACTCACCGTGAGCGTCGTATTGGTTAGCCGACTCTTCTTTCCTTTTTAAATGACCTTTCTTCATGCGACTTGTTAGCTAAAATTCCGACACTCTACCACGATTCTTATAAGTCGTGATTTATATCTATGTAAAACGGGTGTTTCTTCGAAAAGACTCAGGAAGGCGCTAGAAAGCGTTAGGAATCATAAAACCAGGTTAGGGCACTCAGAACTTGAGCTGGTTTTTTCCGCGATTTTGAAAAAAAACGGGAAAAAGCTGGAAAGAAACAGACCGAGGTTTTTTCGGGAAAATATCCATCCCTGAGTCAAACAATCACGTTCGTACCATATATATATGGTACCACTACCCTAGGTACCGGCACCAAATATGGTGCTGGTACCATAAACGGCGTTAAGTGCCTGACTGTAATACAGCTTAAAATATTATACGTCGAAAATTATACGAAGAAGAAATTATACGTCAAAATCGTCGAGAGACGGTCCGAAATTGCGACCTCCGTTTCCTGTAATCGGAGAGCGTTGAAACATGCCAGGAAGGTCCCTTTTCTGTCTCGCATCGTTCTTAAACCACTCCGCATATTCGTCAAGAGCAGTTGCCCGAACTATGACCACTGCCAAAATGAGAACCACACTGCATACAGTCATCTCACTGCTTTCACTTCTTTCACTAAAGTCATGGGTGTCCAAAATTTCCAACATAACGGTAGATTTAAAGCAGCTCTACGTATATTTTTTGCGAATTTTCAACCGTTTTTACTGATACAAACCTCACAAGAATGGAGGAAACTTTGACCAACCACTCTCATTTTCATGGCAGAAACAGTAATCTCGATTGGAAAATTGCATTTTTGCTCAGAAATCGTGAAAACAAGCAGTTTAACATGATTTGGCTAAGTGCCAGTTAGTGTACCGGGTACACTATCTGGATCTTATTTTTGTTGCGGAAAATGCTAAGTGCTGGTTAGTGTACCCGGGTACCCAATGCAGCACTCTCCGGTACATGTTTGCTTCTGCCACCCTGGCACAGGAACTTTCTAAATCGCTGTGAACCACTCAATTTAGACTTTGGTAGACGGCAAAATGTTAATTCCAACCCGGTGGTACTATCCCAGTCTACCGAAGTCCAGATTGCGGCTATTTAGAAACTGTCAGTGCCACCCGGCTGGCGGAAGTATTAAATCGGCCTTAAGAAAGAGGAAAGAGGGAAATTTCCGAACCTTTAAAAAATCTTTAAAGGCAAAAGAGTATCGACACCTCACACTGATATGCGCAGCCAAAATGAGACTATATACTGTATGTATGGGCAGTATATTTCAGCTGGTTAGAAGAAAGAACATCAATAAGGCAAGCTGATATAAAATTCCTTTGATCTAGGCGGCAAGCCAGTGAGAATAAATTACTAATTGGTGCTTTTTTAGATTTTGCATTAACAATAGCTCATGTTTAATCCAAACGAAGGAAGAGAAAAGGTATTTTCTGTCTTAATAAAAGCATTTCTTATTCTGGCAATATTACAAAAAAGTTGACTACATAGCTCTTAATGCAAACATGAAAGATCTCTTAGCAGAAGAATAAATTGGGCTTCTAATCTCTTTTAGATCGGCATTTATAAGTGGACTTCTATTCCAAATTGAGCCTCTAACATTTCAAACGACATGGCCTAAAAACCCTTCGTATCTAAATTCGTTGACTCATCATGATCATACGTTTTGAGTTATTTTGTAACAACTACAGCACCAGTTACAAACATAACTCAAGGATACATACATGTAACAGCTCCGGGCCGACCTGGGGGGAGGGGGGTAGGAGGGGGGTTTCCTCAGATGGGGGATCGAGGGGGGTTTCGTCCAGAGTGGGGTCCAAAATTTCAAAAAGCTCCAGAACGCCTGGAAATGTGTTTTTAGCACGTTTTTTCAGTAAGGACGCTAAAAATCGCTATTTTAAGCTGCCAAATAGCGTTTGAGAGCTAAAAACAAGCAAAAAATGACAAAAAGGGCTTCCAAAAACACCGATTTCTTTTAAATATCAGCATTGGAAGCGCCAAATTCGGTTTCCAAACACTTTTCAAGTGAATTTTAGGCTAAAAATTAGTGATTTCTGACCCAGTTTGTTAATACTGGAGCCACTACTAGTACTTGTATTTTTTCGTCGGGGGGGGTCCTTTAACCTGTCTCGGGGGGTGAGGGGGGTTTGACCTTTCCAGCAGGGGGTAACCCATATCTGTAGATAACATGGTAAGTTCCTAAACAACCTGAAAAACCAGCTCAAACATTTTGCTTTCGGCTGCAATAGCCAGCCACTGAGCTTTCAACCCAAAAGGGCAGACTTTCTTTTGAGCAGAGATTTAGTTAGCAAGCAGCACCAGACAAGCAAATTGACCAATTTGGAAAGAGGCAATTTTTTCGACTTCACTGAACTCTTTGTTCCTATTCGAGCGTACATACATACATACGTAGCGTGCGTATGTAGCTTTCCCGAGTTCGATTTTCTGATTATGTTGTTATGTCAAATTTAATCAACGATCCGTCTTTACATGACCCAAAATTGATTTGATTCAAGAATTTCAGATATCTAACCGAAAAATTGTCTACTTTTCTGCCAAATCAAGCATTTGACAAATTGCAAGAGCTATTATTGAGTAGATTAGCTGAGAATAACAACTTGAAAACGTGGGGAACCGACAGTTGTAACAATTGATTTTGAAGTTAACTATAAAATACGACTAATTTGTGCCTACAAGGCTCCAAATATTAGTGTTCTGGATGATAATTTTATTTTTGATGCAATACAAAGTTTAGCTCTAAATTTTACTGGGACTGTTTTATTAGTAGGTGATTTTAATTTACCGGGTATAAAGTGGCAAACTCCAACTATCGAATCGAATAATCAGTTTGAAAAATTGTGGTTTACTAGATTTGCTCAGCTAGGTTTGTCCCAAATGATATGCGAACCTTCAAGAGGGAAGAATTTTCTTGATCTTGTGCTATCAAGTGATAAGGAAATTTTTCGTACTTGCGGTTTGAGCGCACCCTTTTCAACGTCAGATCATTCAACAGTTAAATTCTCTGTTGTTATTAACAAAGAAAATTTTAATAGTAATTCGGTTCCCCAAACTACATCACCTAATTATAAAAAAGCAGATTACCTAACTCTAAATGCCTTTTGTCTTGCAATTGATTGGGATTCAACGTTTTCGAACAGTAATTCCATTTTTGATATGTGGGCTACATTCAAAGAGACTTTGCTCATTGGCATGAATCGCCATGTACCGCCAAGGATTGTAGGTTACAGTAAGAAAATGAAATATCCGCTTTATATTAGGAAACTTCTGGTCAAGAAAAAGAGTAGCTGGAAGGCAGGAAAGCGCTCCGGCGATTTTTCTGCTTTTCATTTGACCTCTAAACGGTACAAGGAGCAAGTTGATAGATTTTTTGATTCCCAAGAAAATCACATTATGCAGTCAGGACAAATTGCTGACTTTTACAGATATGTTAGGAGTAAAATCAAAGTAAAAAAGGGAATTCCACCCCTGTTAGATGATAATAATGAAAATGTCTTTACAGATGAAAACAAGGCTGAGTTGTTTAACACCTATTTTTCATCCGTCTTTACAACTGATAACGGAAGTCTCCCTGCCTTTGAAAAAGGTCCCATTGGTATTTTAGAGGATATCGATTTCATGGTACAAGATGTTTACTGTAACTTACGTAAGTTGCCCAATAAATTATCGCGTACCCCTGATTGCTTACCTGCGTATTTTTTACGCCGCATTGCTTCGGGTATTGCTTACCCAATTTATTTGCTCTTCCGGAAATCTTTAGATAGTGGTCAGTTACCTGATGATTGGAAAATGGCTTTGGTTTGTCCAATTTTCAAGAAAGGCCAAAATTCTTTGGCATCAAACTATCGGCCCGTATCACTGACGTCTAACGTTTCTAAGGTATTTGAGAAAGTTTTTCAGAAGGCCCTATTAGACCTATTCTCAAACCACTTATCTCGGTCTCAACATGGGTTTAGGTCCAATAGGTCCACAGTTTCTCAAATGCTCGAGTGTTTGAACGATTGGACCTCTTCTATGGATAATAGAAAGTCAACAGATGTCGTTTATTTAGATTTTGCAAAAGCTTTTGACTCTGTTTCGCACCAAAAATTAATATATAAATTGCAGAGATACGGAGTCACTGGTGTTGTAGTTACACTCTGTTAACTACATATTACTGTTAGACTATAGGTAGCGATGCGCTAATAGTCTCTGTGTACGTGCCTTTTATCTATGTACAGAATGTTCTGGAAAAGGTCAGTCCCTCTCTCTCTTATCTCTTACCCGGACTAGAACTTTCTGGAACGTTCTATGGCCGTATATAAGCAGCCCGCTCTGCAGTATTCTCTATGAGCTTCCGTGAGCTTCCATGAGCTTCTATGAGCTTACTCTCGTGTGCTACCCTCTCTCTACTGTCTCCCTCCAGTGGCTCATACCCCGTGAGTCACTCCCTATCCCTGCTTCTTCGTTGTTATTTGTTGTTACTGTTATTGGGCGATCGTTCCCAATAAACCCTTGTTTGGAATCCTGTTGTATCACCTCCCACTCGGCCCACAAATACAACAGAGATTTTCTGGCGACGCGGTGAACCTTGGACCCTGGACGCTGGTGAATTCTGGACATTTTCTGAAGGATCAAGATGTCGGAAACGGCTCAGCTCATCGCCCTCCTGCAAAACCAGCTGGAGGCGCAAGAACGACGTCATGCGGAGGACATGCAAGCCCAGCAAGAACAGATGAGGCAACTCCTGGAGTCGCTCAAGCCCACTGCTGCTCCTGCACCTGCTTTCCCAGCTGTGGTGGCTACCTCTGTTCCATCATTCTCTGCCTTCGACTCAACAGCCGAACTTTGGACAGACTACTGGGCCAGATTCCTAACCTTCATTGGAGCCCACTCTGTACCTCCAGAAAGAAGAGCGCAAGTCTTCCTCACCAACCAAGCTCCAGATGTCTACAAGTTGCTCTCCAACCTGGCCCTTCAACAATATCCTCCCAAGGACATCAATCAACTGACTCTTGATGACATCACTGGTTTCATGAAGGAGCAGTTCGATCCCAAACGCTTCATTGTCCGGGAGCGATTCAAGTTCTGGATTGACATGCACCGCAAGCCTGGAGAGACAATTCAAGAGCTGGCGGCAAGGATCCGACAAGATGCGGCTACCTGTGACTTTGCCTCGATCAAGGACTCCCAGGATGAGGCTCTGCGCACGCGATTCATCTGCTCGGTCAACAATGAAGCTGTTCTCAAGGCTCTCTTCAAGATCAAGGATGATGAACTCTCATTCGCACGCGCAATCGAAGTGGCCATTGAGACTGAAGATGCAGCCAAGGTGGCAAAGGAAACCGTCTACGCCACCAAGTCCAAGCCTGTCAACAAGGTGAAGAAGGAATCTTCAGTGCTTCCCAAGCAACCAGTGACCACCCCCAAGACCGCTCAACCAAGGATCAAGCCACCTGCTTCACACCCGCAGTTCTCAGGTGCTTGTTATCGATGTGGCAAGAAGGACCATCCCAAGGGTCAGTGCCCCTACAAGAACTACACCTGCTTCTACTGCGGCATCACGGGTCATCTCCAGTCAATTTGCAAGAAGAAGAGGGAACAAGGACCGAAACCTGTCAAGGGCATATCCCATGTCCAGCTCAAGACAGTCAAGCTCATCAACTCAGTCCCTGCTGTGCAGCACAGCATCACTCTCAACGGAACGCCCGTTACCTTCGAGATCGACACTGGTGCTGGTGACAACTTCATCTCGGAAGACACCTGGCAAGATCTGGGATCACCCTCTCTCAAGGACCCAGAAGGACACTACGAGACTGCTTCTCAGGAACCCCTTCCTGTTCTCGGAACATTGTCAGCAGTGGCCAGCACACCCACTCAGGACAAGACTCTGCAGTTCGTGGTTACTCCAGTGCCCAATCTCAACCTCCTTGGCCGTGCTGCAATCCAGCAGTTGGGCATCTCTGTGGACTCTCTCATGGGAAACGCTGCTGTAAGCGCTACCAGCCATGCAGTCTGCGCAGTCTTCGACAGCCTCAAGCCAGACCCCTCACTGCAGAAGGCCTGTCAACAGCTCTGCCAAGAATTTCCCAATCTCTTCAAGTCTGAACTGGGATGCCTCAAGGACTTCTCGCTCGAGGTCAAGTTCAAGCCAGATGCAAAGCCCGTGTTCTGCAAGGCCAGACCAGTCCCGTTTGCAATTCTGGATGACCTCAACCAAGCATACGACGCTGGCATCGCTAAGGACGTTTGGAAACCCGCTCAGTTCAACTCTCATGGTACTCCAGTGGTCCCCATCAGAAAAGCTCTGAGCCCTGGACAGACCAAACCCAGTCTTCGAGTGTGTGGCGACTACTCAGTCACAGTCAATCCACAACTGGAGACTCACCGTCAGCCCATTCCCCTGCCAGAGGATCTCATGCGCAAACTCGGAGGTGGATATGGCTTCACCAAGATCGACCTAGCGGATGCCTACAACCAGATTCCACTGGGACCGGACTCTCAGAAGAAACTCGCTCTGAGTACTCACAGAGGCGTGCTACTCCAGCTTCGCCTACCCTTTGGCATCAAGTCAGCTCCTGGTTACTTCCAAGAAATCATGGAGCAACTCACTTCCGACCTCAAGGGAGTTGCAGTCTACTTGGATGACATTTTGGTCAGTGGAATCAACGCTGAAGATCATCTCAAGAATCTTCGCCAGCTACTCTCTCGCCTGGATGAGAAAGGACTTCGCTGCCGCCTAGCAAAGTGCTCCTTTGCTCAACCAAGCATCGAATACCTTGGACACACGCTCTCATGTCAAGGTATCGCGAAAGGCCCAAAAGTGGATGCTGTGAAGAAGATGCCCCCACCCACCAACGTCGCATCTCTCAAATCCTTTCTTGGCTCTGTGCAGTTCTACCACAAGTTCCTACCCAACCTCTCCACGGTTACGGAACCACTGCATCAACTCACCAGGAAGGACACTCCTTGGCGCTGGGGAGCAGAGCAACAAACAGCATTCCAGACTCTCAAGGATCTCCTGTGCACGGACACAGTGCTTGCTCACTTCGATCCTTCTCTGCCAATTGGAATTTCTTGTGACGCCTCAGATGTTGGAATTGGTGCTGTCCTCTTTCACCGCTATCACAATGGCAGTGAGCGACCAATTGCCAATGCGTCCAAGACTCTCACTTCGACTCAGCGGAAGTACAGCCAGATTCAGAAGGAAGCGCTGGCTATCATCTTCGCCCTGAAGAAGTTTCATCAATTCCTTTATGGCCGCAAGTTTGTCCTGGTCACGGATCACAAGCCCCTCCTCACTCTCTTTGGACCAGACAAACCCACTCCTGCACTGGCAGCCAACCGTCTTGCCAGATGGGCCTTCGCTCTCAGTCAATACGACTACCAGATCGAATTCAGGGACACCTCGAAGCATGGAAACGCCGATGCTCTCAGTCGACTTCCTGCTGGCCCTGACAGCAAATTTGATGAGGAGGAAACGGACAATGATGTGGACACTGTCTGCACGATCAAGACCATTAGCCTGCAGCTCAACCCAACTGACTCCACAGCAGTTGTCAAGGAAACAGCCAAAGATCCAGTTCTGGCTTCTGTCCTGAAGTTCACCAGAGAAGGCTGGCCTCCCATGGACAGAATGCAGCCAGGAGAACAAGCTACTGAAGAAGATGCTCCTGCTGAAGACCCAAGCTTCACAGTCCAAGCCTTCAGGAAGCTGGCTCCATCCCTATCCATCTGCAATGGATGTCTACTCTATGGATCCCGGCTGGTCATCCCAAAACGCCTTCATGCTCCTGTCCTGCAACTTCTGCACCTCGGACATTTTGGCATGCAACGCATGAAGCAACTCGCTCGTTCTGCAGTCTACTGGCCTGGAATCGATCAAGACATCATGGATGTGGTTCGTCACTGTACAGCATGTGCTGAGCATCAGAACAAGCCTGCCCAACCTGCAATCCACCCCTGGATGCTCCCAGAGAAGCCCTGGAGCCGTGTTCATCTCGACCACGCCATCAACTTCATGGGACAGAACTGGCTTGTGATGATTGACGCCTACTCCAAGTATCCCTGCATCCATGCTACATCCTCAACTTCGACCAAGGCAACCACAACCCTGCTCGAAGAGGATTTCGCTCACTTTGGCTACCCCCACACCATTGTCACGGACAACGCTACCACCTTTATGTCAGAAGAGTTCAAGGATTGGTGCAAGACCAGAGGCATCACTCACCTCACTGGTGCACCATACCACCCTGCAACCAATGGTGCTGCTGAACGCTTGGTCCAGACATTCAAGCAAGCTCTCAAGAAGTCCTCACTTCCTCCAAAAGCAGCCCTGCAGGAATTCCTGATGCACTACCGCAGAACCCCTCTCTCCACTGGATACTCTCCCAGTGAGCTCCTCAATGGAAGACGAATTCGGTGCAAAATCGACACTCTTCTGCCCTCTCCTGCACACATGGCTCAAGGAAAGGAATCCAGACAAGCCATGAAGTCTCAAAGTCAAGAGGTGGTGCGCCCAGCGGTAGCCAAACTCACCTTCCGTTTCCCTGTTGGAACGCCATGCTACGCTCTCTACTATGGCCCTCGCCGCAACAAGGATCCACGATGGGTTCCAGCCATGGTCACTAAAGTGTTTGGAACTCGATCAGTCAACGTTCGTGTGTTCCCAAGAGGCCCAACTTGGCGCAGACACATTGAACAACTTCGCCCACGCTATGGGGTTGAAGAGGATGACGATCCTGGTGAGGCACCAACCCGAGCAGTTCTGGAGACAACTGTCCACTCGGGTGAACCTCAAAGTTCCCAGTCGAAGCCCAAGACTCGGAAGAACTGGCGTGCTCCAACAGGCGATGAATACGGACCCGACAAGCCACGACGCTCAGAGCGGCTGAAGCAGAAGCACTCCCAGAAGATTGATACCAGTCATACGTAGGATAATCGCCTCTCGGTGTAACCTTAGGCTGGTGGGGAGGTGTTGTAGTTACACTCTGTTAACTACATATTACTGTTAGACTATAGGTAGCGATGCGCTAATAGTCTCTGTGTACGTGCCTTTTATCTATGTACAGAATGTTCTGGAAAAGGTCAGTCCCTCTCTCTTATCTCTTACCCGGACTAGAACTTTCTGGAACGTTCTATGGCCGTATATAAGCAGCCCGCTCTGCAGTGTTCTCTATGAGCTTCCCTGAGCTTCCATGAGCTTCTATGAGCTTACTCTCGTGTGCTACCCTCTCTCTACTGTCTCCCCCAGTGGCTCATACCCCGTGAGTCACTCCCTAGCCCTGCTTCTTCATTGTTATTCATTGTTACCGTTATTGGGCGATCGTTCCCAATAAACCCTTGTTTGGAATCCTGTTGTATCACCTCCCACTCGGCCCACAAATACAACAATTATCATGTCCTGAACACAGAGTCTCATAACCAAGAAAAACCGACTCTTACTATTTTTCAATATTTCATAACTTTTGATCTGGGTGGGAAAAAACCGTGGCCCCTTGGTGTTTAAACCACATCATTCCTTAACAAACCCCAACCCGCTCCCCCGGGCCCCCCCCGCTCAAAAAAATGAGCGGTGTGGCTTCGGCATATTGCCCGGTAGTATTCAATTTTACCACATCGTACTCACAAACTATACACTTTTCTTAACAAAACGCAACAGCTCCGATCCTTGGGAACCTTTCCACATTTAGTGCGTTTTGATGGCAACTTTCAGAAATTAAAAAAATTTTTAACTCAAAAACGAAAAACAATATCCAAAAACCGACTGCACCAATAGAAAATTCAGAATTTTTGCAAACTTTTGATGTATAACATGTTAATATATTACCGTGAAAAGTACCTTAAAAACGCCGAAAACCACCCTTTTGTTTTTTTCGCCCGCCCCCCCCCCCCCCCCCTCGAGAGCATTTTTTCAAATGATCACTGCTCCAAAACGAATCAACCAATTTCGCTCAAATCTTATCAAAAGATAGAAAAAACTTCAAATTACAATCGCTGCAAATATTAGAGCAAACGGTTCACACACACAAAAGTTACGCTAAAAAGTATGCCCGAAAAAACACCCTTTTTTGGCACCTTTTTTTCAAATTTGGTCAAACTCCGATATACAGGGTGTGTCAAAAAAAAACAACCCAGCAGATTTTTTGCTGTAGCAACCGCAAATCTCAACCGATTTGAATGAATCCTGCTTTAAACGAAAGATAAATAAATTCTTGAACGACTGGTGTAGCTTTTATTAAGATCCGTTGCTTAGTTCCTGAGATAATTGCTTTCAAAATCAAAACAGAGATTTTGGCAGTGCACAACAGAGATTAAACCAACCCAGCAGATTTTTTACTGTAGCAGCCGCAAATCTCAACCGATTTCAGTGAGTCCTATTTTATATGAAAGATAAATTAATTCTTGAAAGTTTGGTGAAGCTTTTATTAAGATATGATGCTTGGTTCCTGAGATATTTGCACTCAAAGTCAAAACAGATTTTGGCTATGAACAAGAGCGATTTTTATAATTCTGTTGCACTTCATAATAAAACCGATTCCTACTGCTCAGGGCTAACGTAACGAGGTTTTTCTGGTGCCACACATGCTTGGTTACTTCATTTGTAAAAGTCTTGTTGCCCCTCAGCAGTAGGAATCCGTTTTGTTGTGAAGTGCAACGGAATCGCTCTTGTTCACTGCCAAAATCTCTGTTTTGAGTTTGAAGGAAAATATCTCAGGAACTAAGCATCGTATCTTAATAGGGCCTTCACCAGTCTTTCAAGAATTTATATATCTTTCATTTAAAGCAGGATTCATTCAAATCGGTTGAGATTTGCGGTTGCTACAGCAAAAACTCTGCTGGGTTGTTTTTTTTTGACACACCCTGTATATAAGGGAACCGCATTTGCTCCCTCCCCGAATGCTACGAAAACAATTTTTAGTATGGACCGCGGTAACAATAACTACACCGGGAAAGCGCAAACGCGCTTCCCTTAATATTGCAACAAGTGAATCGGGTGTATGAACACTTGTTTGGAAGTCTCCTAAACAGGCAAGACATGAATCGACACCGTTCTTGGGTACAACAAGAACTCCAAGCTATAGGAGCCCCTCGCATGCCGTACATAAGCCGGCTCAATTTGCTGCAGCTGGATCCCCGGATCCTCAGCAAAATTATGGTATGATATGGTGGTAGACAGAGAGAGAACTTTGGCCGCAAGTTGGCAGCCCCATTTACAGAAAATGCAACAAAACCAAGGAGCCCCAGACCAGACGAACAAGTCTCAGTAGGAGAGCCCCAATGTCATTGATAAACGTTGGCGACAACCATCAATATTTGGCAGTTAAGACTGAAAATCAGTCCATTGTGAACCAGCCATCGTCATACAAACATACAGCATTGTTTAGTGTACTTAATGAAATTGGCAAAAGAGTCAGTGGTGAATCCAATAATTTCTGTCGGAATGCCCGCTTGTTTAGAAAGAAGTTGCAGTTTGATAATTCGTTTATTTTATATAGTTCGCAATTATATTGATTTAATATAGAATGGAACCCAACCCAACCAAGCCTAATCCGGGTTATAAGGTGTCAACTGCACAATTGATGAATGCAATTAGCGCGTAAATTGGCTATGATGGGAAGCGGTACGAATTGCTGTGCATTTAACACAAGGATATTGACGTTCACATAATAACGTTACACATTATCGGGTAAAGTGGATCACTGTTACGACACGTGCACAAAAAGTGTAAACATTACAATCAAATCACTTCATCGCCAGCGGCCCGGGCCACCTCCGCTTTCTCCCTGCCCGCCTCCTCCACGATTTTTTGGGCCTGTTCTTTCTAGGCGTCCCGATTGCCGGCCCTTCTCAGCACGGCTTGACCTTTGGCTAAAATACAGACATGAACTCAGGCCGAAAGTCAAATGACAACAAGCCAAAAAAGTGTCATCTAAATCAGTCTGCCGACCAGCCATCTCGATATACCTCAGTTGACTGTCGGACGGCCAACTGCTGAGTGTGGAAGAGCGGAACTTTACGCCGTTCTTAAAAGAAAAAACAAACTTAAACGGTAGCAAAAAGCGTAAAAACGAGACCTACATGTACACTCGATAAATCGATCATAAAATAGTGCGAAGCGACCGGACTACGGTTAAAAGTAGCAGCGGTCAAAGCTGAAGGTGCCAAAAATATAGCCGCAACCAATTACAGGCAGCAGATTAACACTTTTGTAAGTACGTAAAAAGAAATTTCGCTGTGCTAATAAGTGTAGGATATGAAGAAACTCACGATCTCAGTTATTCTCATGGCGGCGATTGAAACGAAACAGCCGACTGATGACGGCTAGCCAGTCAAATTTAATGGAAACTGATTTTCGAGTCGGAAAGATGCTTAACCGACGCATAACAACCAGACGGCGCTCAATCTGCGCCAAATAAGTGATAATTCGGCACTCAGACGTCTAGTCAGCCACTGCAAAACATTAGAAAAACCATCAGCCACTATAAAAACTTTAGAAGAACCTTCCAAACTTCAAATTTTGTATGTCCGATCCGTCCTTGACTCAACTTAACAATCTGTGAGCCTTATTAACGTTTGGAAAATATAGCCGCAACCAATACAGGCAATAGCTTTCACTACAAAGCAAAACCTTAGATTTTCGGCCGACACCTCCGCAAAAATGAGACCTACACTCGATAATCGATCATAAAAAAGTGCAAAGCATACATGTAGCTGGGTTTTCGGCTGGGGGGGGGGAATTTTTCTGATCCAAAATAGGGTTTCAGGGCTATGCCCAAAGGGGGTTCTAGCGACCTTTTTTTTGTTGTCCAAAAGTGGGTTTCAGCGACCTTTTTTTGGGCTCAAAACAGGGTTTTGAGGACTAAAAATGGGGTAAAAATCCTGTCTGAAGTGCAAAAATTCCGTTTAAATCCCTATTTTTGCTGTAAAACGTGGAAAAAACCTTATTTTTAATTTAATATGTGCAAAAAAAGCTAATTTTGCTTTAAAACGTGCAAAAATACCCATTTTGTTCGACATAATACAGTTAAAATGCATTTCTGGAACCTTCTTTAGTAGGGCCCGACCGGATACAAATTTCTACCGGATCCGGATACGCCCATATCCGGCCGGATCCGGATATGCCGGATATCATTGATCAACTTAAATTTTTTTAGAATGCAATAAACCACATATATGCATTTCTTTGTTCTATAACAGTTGATTCAAAACATCAAACAATTGTAGTTCAAACTATGGTTGGATGATATCGGGGTTTTGCGATGCATGTGATATTGCATATGAACATATGCATGCACTTTCTAGTGCATATTGATATTGCATATATCATATGCTTGTAAAAATGAGATATGTACATATTTTTTGCATATTTGCATATTTTATCACCGCGGCTAGAAATTGATAACTGGACGCTTTCCAAGCATTTTCGAGTTTGGTCGGAATGTCTATGCAATCTTTAGCGTTTATTAGGCATACCTATTTTACAGATACAGACCTCATCTGGAAAAAGCAGAAGGGGACACACAGTTTGGCATGAAAGTTCAGCTCATTTCGTAATTTTTAGATAAAAATGGTTGACATCACAGCCTTTTGGCTAAATTATTGTTTGCATGTTCAAATTTCTTCTCTCTAATGTGATGTGGTATACTTAGCCGATCTTTTGGTAGACCTGTCCTAGTTTTACAAACTAAAAAATTCAGAATTTGAAAAATCTCAGTTGAGATTTCCATTCTTTGCGAGTTGAGTTTAGAGTCTCAAGCCATTCATCTTCATTCTGCAACTGAAAAGAGACGCTTTCATCTCTGTAAAGTAAAGATTTACAGTATAAACTTGCCTCAATAATAGTTAGTTTTTTTATTTCAGATTTTTTGTTTTAATTAAATGAAAAATTAGCAAAAACAAGGAGACTATCCTAAACATAGAAATCCAGTCTGCTTGGCTGTTTTGTGATGTTCATTGTATCACATTAGTATTATTATTTTTGTTAAGAGAAGAGTTTGTTGTCAATTTTGAACGTAAATATTTCAAGAACCCTTCATCGAATCTTTGCCAAATTTTGCAAGTTAACCAATCTTTATATGGACTTAAGAACCTTGCGGCCTAAACCACTACACCAACTGTGCCGGCACGCAAGTTTTCGGGCTTCAGAGAGGAGCGATCGCCTTCCGAAATCGAGCCAGCAGTCTTAAATGTTTGCTCGCTAGCTACCGTACCGATAGGAGCAATCAAATACTTCCTGGCAAGCTGCAAAAGTGCTACTGGTGGCCCAGAGCACATCAAAGAATTATGTAAGCCAGAATAGGTGAAATCGTTGCAATCAGAAAAATTATCGTCAGTTTTGTCAATTTCCACTCCTGAATCGGCCGATTCTTTTCGGCATGGCGAATCGGAGTTGGCCAGAACAGAAGAAAGTGAAAGCCCAGAAGGTATGGACAAAGTATAGCAGCTGGAAGAGTTGAACTCATCACAATCTGAAGGAAAGTCGTCCTTTCCACTACTCAATTGGCCGATTCTAGCGATAGTATTTCGCCGAAGATCGTTGTGTGCAAATCGTGGGGAGTGGCAGGCAAAACTTGATGCGATAAAGTGTGGGGGTGTGGAGCCGAGTATTGACGAGACACGAGCGGAATCAGACCGCGCCCGTACCGCGAAAACGCCCCGTCGCCCCCATCGCCCCATCGCCCCTTTTAGTAATTACCCTGACGACGCGCCCTTGCCCGTAGGTAAACTTATAAAAAATCAAGTATTATTCTGACTAAAAGTTTTTGCTGTTGCTGTTTTTTTCTTTGTCTTGCTCCGATTGTTTGTTGACTATTCGGACGTATAAACTTTCTTTCTTTCTTTCTTCTTTTGATTTGTATAATTAGACAATCAAGATTATTAATGTATTATTAAATAAAGATTATTATTAAAGACTCCATATTAGTTTATTTTACATTTTTTTCACAATAAGTATAACCACGACAAGGAACACAATATATAATAATAAATTAATGTAGTGGACTAGATATTTGACTAGATAGGTATGTGACTAGTGATGTCTTGTGAGTATGATGAGAACAGGACTTGAAAGAAGTTGTTTCTTCATCTGGTTCTTCTAGGGTTTGGCGCCACCACTCTGTTTTTGTGCCGAGGCTTCGCAGGCTTCGCTTTTGTTTGTTTTTGTGGCTTCGCAGGAAACAGTATTCCATACCCATTTGAGTCGACTTGGTAGGAGATCGGTCTGCCGTCCGTGTTTTTCGATTCATGAGGCTGCATGGGGATCGGGTCTATCCTCCCCACCGTGGAGGTCGCTCTGTCTCCCAGCTTTCGTTTGCCATACACAAATCTTCTTGCCGCAGGAGCGGGCACAGTGGCCGCCGGCTGAGGTGTCGTTTTGGATTTGAGCAGCTTCTGCATTTCTTGGAGCTTCCTTCTTTGCCAACAGCACAACACAACGAGAATACCTGTCATTACAAAAAACAGTACCGCGACTGCGGCTGCCGTACACAACAATTCAAAACAACTCATTTTTGCACAATGAGCTATTGAGTAACTGATTGTCGGTAGTACCTACTGAAAGAATGTGTGATTCATAGAGTGTTTTGGATATTCAGTTTCATGTGGTTGAATGTGTGTGTGTGTGTGTGTGTGAGAGAGAGAGTGTTGGGCACTAAAACGCTCAAAAATCGCAAGAAATTGCAATTTTTCGGTTAAAAATCGTCAAAAATCGCTAATTTGGGCTGAAATACAGTTAAAAAGTGCCTGTTTTACAGGCGATTTTGGCATTTTTTGTGTTTGAAATTGCAAAAGTTTGCTAAAAAATTGCTTGCCAGAAAAATCGGAGGTGGTTCCCAGACGGGGGGCAGACCCCCTGTTACATGTATGGCCACTTACCGATACCTCCGCTGGCTGAGGCCCCTTCAGTTGTACAGTCCCCTTGTTTGCCAGCAATTTGGGAACTGTTTTAGGAAGGTCGGAAATTATGCAGCGATTTTTCGACTTTTTGGGAAATCTGCTAGCCCCCTTTGTGTCAACTCGTACCCACATTCAGGTTATTCAGGCCCAGGTATGTTAACAATACTGCAATACTCACTTAAAATTGTAGTTTCATGTCGCTAAAAACGCCATTCTCGGCTGAAATATGGGAAAACGTCAATCAATCAATCAAAGTTTATTCGCCTCGGAATAATTAATATATACTATAGTTAACTATGGCTACTCCAGTCTATCCAACGCGCGGTATGAAGGGGTTCATTTGAAAGTCGCTGTTTTGCTGGCAATTCTAACAATTTTTGCGTCTAAAATTGTAAAAAATGGTCCAAAGATTGTGTCCCAAAAATTGGAGAGGGGTTGTTGGCATATAAGGAGGTGGTGTGTCTGACCATAGTCAGTGGGGTCCAGACCCTGTTAGATGTATGGCTGTTGCGTATTAGTTGACGGAACTGTTTCAGGTCTGAACCCGATTCTAACAAAGCGATCATGCCAACAGTCCTTGGAAGTTGGTCTCATCTATCGTTTGGAGTATTTCCGCTTAATCCAACTAACAAGGTATCGAAGCTGAGATTATTGGATGACACAAGGCTTGAGGCGGCTGAACGAGGTGTGTATTTTAACTTCTATACATGGAACATGGGATCTGTCCATCCCACTGACTTGCGCCAGACCCCCTAATGGTAAACTAAAGAAGACGATTTTTCCACCCCGACTCCTCCTCCCAACTCAACAATTTTTGCAGCTTTTTTTAGTTTAAATTTTCAGACTAAAATTTCTTGAAATTGCCTGTAAAAGCGCACTTTCTAGCTGTAAAAAAGCCCTAATTGTAACTTTTGAGCGTTTTTTGTACTCTACTACTCTACACTGAATTTAGGCTCATACGGGGCCAGCAGATACTCTCTCCCTTCAGCGGATCGGATGGTCTTATGTATAGGGCTCGACCGACCGGATCGAAATTTACCACTGGACCGGATTCAATGTTGACAGATTTTTGTTTTCAGGTGTTCTTTTGAGTTCCGCTTTATTCGACTGCAGTGGACTACGTTACCCGATCTAAATTGGCTCAATCACACTGATTGCAGTGCTGCTTGCATTAAGTGCTAATCGGTGTAAAGCAGCCGCCGATAGACGGCGCTGGCGCCGCGGCGCCACCATTGGCCTACTGGCCGTAGGCCCTCCACTTACGGCTTTATTCGGGTTACTAGTTGGTTTATCCAACATTTTGTTCGCACTTCTGACTCTTTTCTGCCTCATCAATTCCGCCTACAGTCATGACCTCTGAGCCGACGGACACTGGCATTCGGCTATCCGACATTGACCAACTGGAATTGATCCGACTAGTACAAGCGCAGATCACTGCGTTGACCCCTCAACCAGCATCGGATCACTCGCCTGCCAAACAACCGCGTCTTCTATCCACTACCGGCAGTGCGAACTCTGCTGCAGCTTCTCAGCCTGCCGATGTTTACGCCGTGAAACCTGCCGACGTGGAGTGGAAGCGCACAGGCAACAAACACCGATATGAAGTGGTCTACAACCTCCGGCAGGACATTTCCGAGCTGATAGCTACTGCGGAGGCCACCCAAGTCGAGGACGAGTTGACCACAATTATCTCCAACAATTATCGTTAAACGTTCGAAACAGTGTACAATCTGAGACAGTGTAAATTGTGTTGTGTGTTTGGTTGAAAGATTTTTATTATGTGTCATTTCGGATAGTGAGGTGCAGGCAGACTAACTTTCAACAACAGAATCAAGAATATGTACTATAGACATAAACTTAGTCGAACGGACTAAGTTCTCAAAAGAGAAACATATGCTGTTCGGTTGTGTACTGCATGTTGATACAATCCATAGATCTAGCAAGGGTGTTCCCCCACCCGACATACAGTAGGCCAGAACCCCCGGATCAGAATCTCCGAGACATCTTTAAGTGCACCCAAGTTACCAATGGTAGCTGGCTTGATGGCTGACCGCACTAGTAAGAAACGGCAGCAAAAGGAGCCCACACCACTCCTGCGTACTGTACGGAAGCGCAAGTATGACCTGTACGCAAGTCGAGATCAAGGAAAACCAGCGACCGAAACCGTCAAGCAGCGCGGACCGTACGACACACATTACACAAGTCATCTAGGGAAAGTGACTCTGTGTTCTTCAATTGGGGCAGAGCCTAACTTACACGTACGAACACTTGCAGGATCCGCAATATACTAATGACTAAAGCAGTTCATTGTCGTCCGGCAGCAGTTGTGAAATGAATGACCCATCGCAAGTCTGTACGCACCTTGTTTAAAATTTATTCGTTCAGTTTCTACATTCGCATTTTACGTACGTACATGTATTGTACGTTTGTTTGTACTGGGTGATGAATCACATATCCCGCAGGGTTTTCACAAGCTCAGTAGGTTTTTGTTTGTGGACCGAATCAGCTGTTTTGGATATGAGTATGACACTTGGACATCCTTCGCATTTTACTGTTTAAAATTTCAACTTGTAAACCTCGTAATGTCAGAAAACGGTCTATACTCAGCGCCTCGTATATCTTTTGAAATGTGGTGTCGAACTTCAAAATCTAGAAATGCGTAGGGTTCAGAACGATCTGATACTTGTCTACCGAATTATAAATGGCTTAGTAGACTTAAAATCTTTGTCACAGCACCAGTGACGTACACCAAAGGGCATTCTCGGAAATTATCCATGGTTTATTCTCGTCTTGACTGCAGAAAGTTTAGCTTTGCAGTAAGGGCAATTGCCCCATGGAATGCTCTCTGGAACAAACCTTCAGCTTTGACCGTAAAGAATTTTAAGAAAATGCTAAATTTCGAAACGAGCAAACAAACACGTTTTCTCAAAGGCTCGGCGTCAGACGCTGTCCAAATCAGCGCCGCCGAAGCTGGTCCCCCACCATATGAGCGTTGAAACGTAGATTCCTTTCGCTGTTATTAACTGTTTCATGTATGTACTTCTTAGTCCTGTAATGTGAGTAGTTCGTGTTTTTGGAAGGAACCTATGTATGTTATAATTACGTATGTAGTACATGCACAATGTATGCTGTAGTTTGGGGGAAAAATAAATAAATAAATATGCATAAATGAAAAATCACGCAGTTTGTTTGCTTCGTGAGAGTAACGCAAAAACATTTCGAGGTGGTTAATATAAATCAGAAAGAAGACAGGACCCAATAAACCACCTTGCGGAACCCCTGAAATAACTCTAAACTTAGTGGAGTGAGCATCAGTCTCTATACAGGCAAACTGCTTAATACAAACAAACTGCTTAATACAGACGACAAACTGCTTAAAACACCGGCCGCGAGACGCCTCGACAGTCATCGCCGAAGGCCCGTGAGCTGCTGCAGCCTGTTAAAATCACTAACGCCGTTTGCTATTGTGGACAGCCGGTCCTATTCGGACAACTACTACATACGGCTACAGAGCTGGGATGCCTGGCTTAGCAGCACTTCATGTATTCGGAAGCATTGTGCTGATGAGTTACGTGACGATTTATCACTCGAACGTTACCCCAGCTTAGACTACATCTCCACGATATCCAGGTATGATACTAAACAAAGTTTAGCCAGTGTGTGCGGTTAGTACATACATATAACAAGAGGGTTTGTTGTGCTTGAATAAATAAATTGAGCACATTTGACTAGGTAATTACGTAAACGTTGCTAAACGTAACGTACTTACTGTAGCTTTGGGAAGCGACTCTTTTAATTTTTGACGAGCCGAAGTTCCTTTCGAACCGTAGACCGCAGAAATTAGCTTTACAGTGAGTCACGTATTGATTTTATGCAGCTCACGCACCAAACAACTTCACGGCAAACAAATACAACTGTGTCGGCTTTGGGAAGCGATTTTTAGCGATGCCAGGCCATCTGCAAGAGCAGGCGGTTGTTTGTGAGGTCAAAACCAGTTTGACTGGCGCTAAACAACGCAAAGCTGAGGGGAAGCAACGAAAAGCGAGTGATAGCTGGTAAGAAAAAATTGTTGCCACTGTCGGGTGGGAAGCGATAGAAAGGGAGTCTGTGCAAAAGGCCGCCCCAGAGCCACAGAATGCTTCGGTACTCCCCTCGCAATGTCTTGCACCGCACATCATCAGTCAGTCATGCGATTTCTATAGCGTTCTTAGTCTCTTAACATCGACCATTCTATGTCTAGAAAAGAAGTAATTTCGGGTATAATAATACTCGGATTGCCCCAAAAACTCATTGTCACAAGTTAAATACGGAAAGACAAAGGTGATATTAAAGAGCACTACTTAATTTTCAGTGGAACGCCATCATAGCCTGAAATTCCTTGAAACATTTGATATACTTATAATATATACTGAATGATATTCCATAAACGTCATCATTCTACAAGAGAAGAATGGGGTTAAGCCGAGAGCTTAGGACATCATAACCTAAA
>JASANB010001355.1:0-35735 GCA_030248155.1 Sabatieria punctata
TCATTTGAAAACTTATTCAAAGTTTTGCGTGCCGCTGGTACTGGCAAAAAAATAGTTGGGTATACAGTAGATGTCACTGAAATACATAGTATCTGAAAGAAAACTGTCAATAGTGGTGCTATGAAATATATTTCCCGGTATTTCCCGGTATTAGAGAATGTGAACCGGGATTAGAAAGCGTGAGTGAAAAAATACCTGGAATTCCCGGTTTTTCGGGAAATACCGGGATCCTGGTTGCATCACTAATAATAACTTTACTCACACTCCAGAGAGCACGGAACATGCATCGCCAGTTTGACATAACGCGCGTCCGTATCAATGTTAATGTTTGCAGAAATGCAGAATACAGGTGTAGGGGTACTACAATTTCGTTTTACGAAATTTCCGATTTTTGAGGGTGCTGTAGTCTATGAACAAGTTTTTTTCGCCGTCTGTATGGGTTTTTTTATGCCCCAAAATTACTGTTGTTTGCGTATACGCAATACGCATACGCAATACACAAAAATATGCATTTTATCAGAATGCGTATACGCATATGCATACGCATTTACGTCTGACGGTTGATTGTAACGGAACGCGGGCACTTTGGAATGAATCATACCAGCCCTAATGAGAACCTAGAATTTAGCGACCCAAGCTAGAGGCTAGCATTTATTTACGCGTACGCACTCTACCGCATCTGTCTACACAGTCTAAACACCGCGTGCCACACGCATACATCAAAGACTCATATACATTTCAATCACAGCTGGTAAGGGCAGAACGGGCTGTTTTGTAGGTATAGGGGGTGACTGCTCTTACACCTCCCCTCCTAGAAGACGGAGCAGTGGGGATCGGAAGGCAGGTCTCAGGAGTTAAAGTTGGCGATCGACCAAGATGGCCAGACGCGAAGAGATAGATGGCTGCGGCTGGTGTTATAAAATTGAAGCAGAGTTGTCCAGAAAGTGTAGACCAGGCATACCTAGGGGATGGGCAACGTAAATTAAAATCGGCAATTTACGTACACGTTATTTCTGTTTTTACTAGATTTTAATTTCCGTAATCGTAACGTGTACGGAAATTAAAACGGCCAATTTCTTGTTGTAACGCGTTACGTAAATTAATTTCTGTAACGTCGTAACGAATAAGATTCCAGCCACACGTAAATTAATTTTCGTTTTTATTCAAAAATCGCTAGTAGGTAGTAGCAATCGAATATCGCGAAAAAAATTATAAAATGAACTGTATGCAATGCAAATTTTAATTCGTGTTTGTTTGATTAGAATTGCATTCGTATTTTTGAAATCTAACCTCACACCAAAAGGAAGGAATGAAATGTGGGTATGTTTTTTGGCGGAATTACTGTAGCTGCTGAGGGTTTTATAACTGCGCAGCAACTAGTCAACTACGTACGTACTACAGACTGTAGTCTACCTACCGCACACTGATGGTTAAACGTATGACAGTACTTACATATAAGATTAGTAGTGAAGAAAACTATGTAACTCTCACTTCTCAGTTTGAATGCATTTTAAATGTACAACATACTGTTGGCAAGTCCAACTGAACCTGGATCTATTAATAGGTTTTTAACCTGAAATTTGTGGACTTTAGCCTGAACCTTAACCTATTTTATTTCAGCCTGAGTTGAACCTGTTCCGTTTTATTTGACTTTCTCAACAGGTTCAAGTTTCAACTGCAATTTTTAGGCAAACTATGTAAAATGTTCGGTTGGATTACACAAAATTTTAAAGATTTCATGTTTTTATACCTATTTTCAAACTGAAACTGTCCACCGCCCTGTAAAGTCTAATGTATGTTTTTCTGCCAGTAAAAAGGCTTATAGCTCAGAAAAGTTGCAAGCAGCGCAAAATATCTACAGTGTTTTGCAGATATCGGTGGACTTCAACCTGAACCCATTGTCCAGGTTTTTAGAAGATGGACTTGAACCTGAAATTTCGATGTTGGCTTTGACTTGAACCTGAACCTATTTTTCAACCCTGAACTTTCCAACAGTAGTACAACACTACACATGAATCTGATAGTTGCCTGGCTTTTCTGCCTATTTTCTCTATACAGGGAGATAACATATTGACAAATTCAAAGCCTTCAAAAACGTATCTACAAGATGTTTTGACTTTACTAAAATTGGACTGAAATTAACCGGTTTAGCAGTTCGAAGAGTGGATTGGCTTCTGTGCGACAAGGGTGTACCCTGCAAAATTTCAGCCTTAAAAGTCGCATTTAAGTTTTACAGTAGTAACCAAAAATATGCCTATAATACAACAAAACAATATGGTGGCCTAGGATTCAACAGAAAAATCTGTTTTATGCTAGAACGTAATTAATTCATACAGAAATTAATTTACGTATTGCTAAATTTTAATTTTCGTATTCGTTTAATTCTCGTATCCGGATTTTTAATTACGGTAATTGTTAACTTTGATCACCCTATGTCACAGCAATGACTATTGTGCATAGAGCACGTTCTCTTTAAACTACGTACATACCTATGTACTGCCGAGCAAAGTGTAGTTCACTCACACTGACAGTTCCACAATAGCCGAATAATGTACCATGTATGGCACGTGCATGCGGCATGGTACCTACGCACGGGCACCCTGACTTTTAGTCTGCATTTTCAGCAAGCATATATGTCCGTTAAACAGTTAAAAGCATGCGGTTCATTGTATAAAAAATTCGGACAATCCATGTTTAGTTGTGAGGTACCCGTTCGCCCGTTGCACTGATGATTCATTTTGACTTCACAACAGAAGTGAATCTGAGGCAGCGGAGTTTTCCCAGTATTCAGAGGTACTTGATTTTAGACCCTTTTTACAAAAGTGGTCTAAATTTTTTCTTCGCATCGGGGTACCCGATGTTCTTTCGCAAGCTCGGTCAGCAAGGGTAATAGGCGACAGCTTTCGTCTACTTTAAAAGCGTAAACAATTTGATAGTAAAAGCTTGTCAGCGATGTACTCCTCTCTATTCCGTGTGTTTGTCGTGATACAGTTTCTTTGCACATGTATTTGACACTTGTTGGTTGAGTCCAACTGAGGCAAGTTGAAGTTTAAAGTCAGTTACGGCCTGTGCAAATCTCAGATCTTCACAGATTTCCGATCGAAACTCATATTTCCCCATTTTACAGCAGCTGCTGCAACAAAACTGTGCATGAGAAGCAAAGACGAGAAGTATGTTTTTCATTTTTCAAAATTCTTCCTGACTGAGTCAAATGAATTCTGATAACCGCCCCAAAACGTTCACAGATCGATAACAGCATTAGATGGCTGCGACGTTGACTAGGCTGTGAGGGGACCAGTCTAGGCCGGGAGGCAGGATAATGTCTCTAGTCCCTAAACAAAATAAAGGCAAAGAAACCGGGGGGGGGGGTAGAGATGTGAAGAATTGTCAGATTAAAACGGTTAGCTGACCTGACTGCAGCACAATACATACATGCAAGTCCATCGATTTGCTGAAATTGTCTCGGATGTCTTCTCAACTACTGTTGTTAGTGTATACACATACACATTTACCATACACAAAAATACACATTATTCTTTAATGTGTTTACACATACAGATACACATTGGAAGTTCAGATACACATTACCATACACAAACACTACTCGAAATGTGTATTTTTGTGTATGTGTATTTTACCCGCAAAAGTCGATAAAATTGCGAATAGAATCATGAAATTTCGATGTTTTTGCTGCAGTAATAAATGGTAGATATCCTGATAAAGCGTCAAATGGCCTAAGTAGCTCGATTTCAAAGCTATCCAAGGTTTTTTAACATTAGAACTTTAAAAAGCAACAGACATTGAGAGATTTGATTTTCTTAGCATTTCTGGCTCAAAATCTACCAAAAATTTGCATTTTCAGTACAATACACATACACAAATATACACAAAAATACACATTGTTTTGTTGAATGTGTATACACATATTACCATACACATTTGAAGGTAAATGTGTATACACATACACATACACAAACGGAAAATCCAATACCAAACAACAGTATTCTCAACTCGTTACTGCTTTCAGTTTCCAAATAAGAGCAAACGGTTGGAGTTCCTGAATACTATTTAAGGAAATGCGCCTCCTGAAATGAGCCGACAATAAGAAGCACAAAATTCGCGACAACTACAAAATCGAGTTGGTTGATTTGGTATGAAGCGATACTGTATTTCTGTATACTTTAGAAAAAGTACAAAAATACAATCCTTCAGGACGAAATTTTGTTCTCGCGCAAACCAGGAAAGCGGATTCTAAGCCAATTTTAGCAGGACAAAACGCGATAATTGTCCCAAAGTATTAATTGATTGGTGTAGATTAATAACGAGCGATATTAAAAAGTGCGCGATGCTAGCTAATCTGAGATTACGGCAGCCCTAAAACGCAAGAAGCTTCCTCTGTTGCTACACATCTGCTGCTGATTATTTTCCTATACTAGGTAATAGTGCTTGCGAAAGAACATCAGGTTCCCCGATGCAAAGGAAAAATTTAGACCACTTTCGTAAGATAAGAATGGTCTAAATCAAGTACCTCTAAGTACTGGGAAAACTCCAATGGTTACGATATACCACCATTCTAAATGAAGAATGAAACAACAGCACAACGGGCAGAATGTTCTGCCTGTCTATCTACCACGCAAACACATTGGTTACTGGGTTGAATTTAAGGAAAGAATCGTACGTACTTGCATGTACTGTAGGTAAGCTAAACTACGGGAATATATCGGAAGACTGGCCGGCAATTATCGGAAGTTTTTCTGAAAATCAAGTGGCTACCGTAAGACGCGACCGTAAATTATACAAATTCACGGCCCTTGCAACAGTTTCCGAAAATTTCGTACTCGAAGAGTACCGTGCTACACCGCAATTACCCATTTTTATTTACGCTAATGCTAATGCGATTTTAGGCCCAGGTTTAGGAATCAGGTCAGGTCTCAGGAGGATTTAATTTAAGCATTTATTCATGCTTTAGCTTAGCTTTAGACCTATTTTTGGGCTTAAGTCAGACAGATCAGCCGCCCTACCTAAGGGAAAGTTTGATTCAGAAAACGGAGCCGGCATTAGCCTTTACTTGCATCCCCGTCCGACCGATAATTGCCGTGCTACCGTGTCTACTGAAAAATTTACGTCGAAAACCAAATTTGATTTAAACAAACAGCGCTTCCGACAGATTCCCTTCGTATAGGCGATTAGCGAATATTTTCCCGACTAAAGCCATACTGTACGCTGCTGACATTTTGAGTGCAATATGAAGCAGAAAAGAAGAAAAGTAGGCGGAAAATGTTTGCTGAGGTGTGTCCATAGGCGATTAATTTTGCAGCTCGGCTGTACGCGTAGGCAGTTAATATCTTCGGGCGAGTGCCCGAGCTCAGATGTTATAAGCTTCTTACGTACATTAACTACTGGCCGCCACTAAGTAGCCCTGCAAGCCGTATGTTTTTCGTGTGGCAGAAGGTTAAGGCTCGCCGTCGTCTCAGAAGACTGATGGAACTAGAGGAAGAACACGAACGACAGATGGAGAAGGCGCAGAAGCTGACAATCGATGACACTCTGTCGATTCAGACCTCCTCCGAAGTGCCGCCAAGAAAGATTGGGCGGTCTGTCACCTTCCATAGATTATCGGTAAATCCAATCTGTGCCTCCATTTTCTCTAACTGATTTTATTCCGTAGTGTTGGCTTGTTGATTTTGGCTAGCTCCACTAGAATTACTATTAAGGAAAATCCGTTACGTGCGTACAATGTATCATACATTTAACAGGGCGGTCTGCCCCACCCAACTTAGGCCAGACACCCGGAAGGGAACACCCCGAGACGATTTTCCCGCCCCCCTCCGATTATTCTGGCAAGTAATTTTTGCGATTTTTTGGCAATTTCAGACACAAAAGTTGCCAAAATTGTCTGTAAAATTGCACTTTTTAGCTGTATTTCAACCCCAATTAAGCGATTTTTGACGATTTTTACCCGAAAAATGGATTTTTTTGCGATTTTAGAGCGTTTTTTAGTTACCAACCCGGGGACCCCTCCAAAAAATTGGGACCAAACTCATACATCTAACAGGTCATCCGCCGAAGGGGGGAGTGGGGCATGGGGGGTCCGGTGCCGGGGGGGCTGAGGCTGAGCCAAAATTTTGGGAGGGGGGTTCGGCACTAAAAACGCTCAAAAATCGAAAAATCGAATTTTTTTGGCTAAAAATCGCCAAAAATCGCTAATTTGGGCTGAAATACAGCAAAAAAGTGCAGTTTTACAGTCGATTTTGCCTATTTTTGTGTCTGAAATTGCAAAAAATCGCAAAAATTACTTGGCGTCGAAATCGTCTCTGGCATACATGTAACAGGGGGGGGTCTGGGGGGGTCTGCCCCCCACCCGACTTAGGCCAGACCCCCCCCCGGATTGGGACCCCCCCCCCCCGAGACGATTTCACCGACCCCCCCCTCCGATTTTTCTGGCAAGTAAATTTTCGAGCAAATTTTTGCAATTTTTTACACTTTCACACACAAAAATTGCCAAAATCGCCTGCAAAACAGCACTTTTTAGCTGTATTTCAGCCCAAATTAGCGATTTTTGGCGATTTTTAGGCCAAAAATTGCGATTTTTCTCGATTTTTGAGCGTTTTTTAGTGCCCACCCCCTCCCCCAAAATTTTGGCTCAGACCCCCCCCCCCCCGGCCGGCGCCAGACCCCCCCAACCCCCCCTCCCCCCATCGGCGGATGACCTGTTACATGTATGGTCTCTGGGGAGGGTCCCCATCCGGGGGGGCTGACCTAAGTCGGGTGAGTGCAGACCCCCTGTTACATGTATGACCAAACCCCCTTCGGCGGATGACCTGTTACATGTATGGTTTGTAGTCCTTGTATTTTTGGTCTGGAGGTGGTAGTGATGAGGGGCTGGGGTCAGTTCGCCGCGACCGGTTAAATCAAAGCTTTCAGGGAGTGAACCCAGAACTGGAGAAACTGCTGAGTTCGCTAACGGCCCGCGAGCGGAAAGCACTGGAGAAAACTTGGAACCACCTGAACCGGCAATACCAAATGCGTCAGCCGGCCAAAATCCTAGTACGGGTTTTCCAGCAGACCCTGAAAAAGGAACCGCAGGCCCGGCTGGTCTTTATGAAGGCAGCATTCGCTCGGGGTGTCGACAGCTGTAACTCGTCAGCTGATGTTTCAACCATCTACGACCACGCAACTAAACTGGTCTCATTTCTCGACTCCATCATACGACCGGACAAGGCTGAACTGCAAGTTCTGGGTCCCACCTTGATAGCGCAGATCCACGCTCCTCTCTACAGCGCAGGGTTGACCTCTGAACTTTGGGAGATCTTCGGGGAACGACTGGCCAAAGTTATGACCGAGTTGGATGCGGTCAGGGCTGCGGGCAAGGGGGCGCGTGCCTGGAACATCTTGTGTGCCACGCTGACCGACAGAATCAGAGCGGCTTTCGATAGAGAGTTAAGGAAAATCAGAAATAAAGCTAAGAAAGCCCAGCTAAGGCAGAGTTCTCAATGCTCTGACGTCACGGAATCCAGCGAATCTGAGGAGACCAATCCTTTACTTCAATTTCCACGACCTCCTCCTCCCAAAGTGGAGGTTACGAATTTGGAAGAAAGACTTAGCGAGACAGCTGAGAAATTATTGGAGATGAGTCTAAAGAAACGTCAATCTGATTTTACAGGAGTTCAAAAAGCTAAGACAGTGACGAAATACAGGTCAGCTAGCTTGAACGAGCTGGATTTTAGAAAGCTGCAGAGGAAGAGGCCGATATATGGCCGTGGATACTTTGATACCGGGAGATCGGAGCAAAACCTCTGCTGTTTGATGTTGTCGCCTGTCTCCCCAGACAAAGTTGGCCAGAGCAAGTTTGAATTCGCTGAGAGTAGAGTGATTTCTGACAGTCAGACTGATTTGAGAGAAAAATCAGACACGCTCCAAGTTCCGAGCCGATTTCGCAGTCGAAGTTGCGCCGAATTTGCTGATTTTGATTGAGGAAAACAAAGATATTCTATTTTGTGATTTGATATTTTTTGTATGTTTGCTTTGTATTTGGAGATTGCGTATTTAGTTTAACTAGTAGTTATTTGATGATTTCCTAAGGTTGGTTAGCTTTTAGATTCTGTTGTATTGTGTGGATAGACAGACTAAGTCCTGGACAGTCTTGATAATCTGGAACTCAATGATTTTTGTTTGTTTCCTGTCAGATACGGTATCATGATCTGGTAAATAAGAGAAAATACCGCTTCTTATTCTTACATGCATATTCTAAAGAAAGAAAAGGCTATGTTCTTTGAAACCGAGTTTAGAATGTACATCTGTGCAGGGTGTCCTAAGAAATGAGCAGAGCGTTTATTACAACAAAATGAATTGAAAGTCAGTCATCGATCAGTCAGTCACAATAGAAGTACTGGTTGTTGCAGCTCCCATTTTATCGAAGTGGTCTTCCATTTCGTCATTTCCACCGGCCATGTAGCGGTCATATTCCTGGATAAACATTCGAACATTGGCTGGTTTCTGGAGGTTGTTTTTCTGAGGGTAGAGGTAGTCAATGATAGCGCGATGAATGAGCAGATAGTTGGTCTCCTGTAAGCTTCCGTTTCTCTGCGCTTGTACCCGACCGATTATTTCATCCAAATTTAACGGTCCGCCCAGTTTCAGCTGCTCCAGAATGAAAATGAACGCTATTAGCATAGGGGCACGCGCAAGGCCTCCTTTGCTTATCACAACAATAGGAATTTGGTTGCCAATTTTTGTCTTCCTCAAGTGGTCGTGCTCCTCTAGTGTATCGAACATGTGCACATACGGTGTTGTTGATTCAATGCCTTGCTCATTTGTAGTGATTTTCATCTGAAATGCAGGTAACAGAGGTTATACTAAATTGAGAAAGCGTACAATGTATATTTTCCGGTCAACTCTTTCAACCACTTAAAGTTGCTTGCAAATTAAGGGAAGCGCGTTTGCGCTTTCCCGGTGTAGTTATTGTTACCGCGGTCCATACTAAAAATTGTTTTCGTAGCATTCGAGGAGGGAGCAAATGCGCTTCTCTTATTATGTCGGAGTTTGACCAAATTTGAAAAAAAAGTGCCAAAAAAGGGTATTTTTTCGGCCATACTTTTTAGCGTAACTTTTGTGTTTGTGGACCGATTCCTCCAATATTTGCAGGCATTGTAATTTGAAGTTTTTTCTATCTTTTGGTGAAGATTTGAGCAAAATTGGTTGATTCGTTTTCGAGCACTGCTTTTTTGAAAAAATGCTCTCGAGGGAGGGGGGGCTGGCGAAAAAACAAAATGGTGGTTTTCGGCGTTTTTAAGGTACTTCTCGCGGTAACATAGTAACGTGTTATACATCAAAAGTTTGCAAAAATTCTGAATTTTCTATTGGTGCAGTCGGTTTTTGAATATTGTTTTTCATTTTTGAGTTAAAAATTTTTTTAATTTTTGAAAATTGCCAGTAAAACCAACTAATGGTTTAAAGGTCCCCATGGATGGGACCTGTTACGTTTTGTTAAGCAAAGTGTGTAGTTTCATATTACGTGTGGTAGAATTGCATACTAATCCGGGATCAAAAGTTATGGCCGATTGAAGCACTAAAAATGGTCAAATTTTGGACACTTTTTTCGAAATTTTTTTACTTTTTGATTTTTGAAGCGGGGAAGAGGGTTGCGCGATCTGGGGAAGGTCTGGAGCTCTGGGACTTTTAGGTTTTGTTAAGGAATGATTGTAGTTTGAAACTAAGGGTCGTAGACGTTTTTTCTACTCCTGGATCAAAAGTTATGAAACATTGAAAAATAGTAAGAGTCGGTTTTTCTTGGTTATGAGACCCTGTGTTCAGGACATGATAAACTGGGTAAGAAGTTTTGCGATTTGGCTCAAAATTTGTGTCAGGATGTAAGGACACAATATAAACAAGATTTTAACATTTTTGGGCGAAAATTCGAAAAAAAATTTTTTTGGACTTTTTTGCCGTATTTAGCTCATAACTGTAGTAAAAGTAAACGTACAAAGGTGGGGATTGCATATTATGAATGAGAAAAGGCTGTTCTTTCCAACGGTACACAGCAGGCTGCGATCAGAAAGCTCTAAAGATATTTATGTCAGATTTTGGACAAAATTGAAGAAAATGCAAAAATCGCTATTTTTTGGGCTATGCTTTTTAGCATAAGTTTTGTATTTCTGGACCGATTGCTCTAATATTTGGAGACATTGTAGATTGAAGTTTTCTCTATCTTTTGGTGAAGATTTGAGTGAAATTCGTTCATTCATTTTGGAGTACTTATCAATTGAAAAAATGCTGTCGAGGGGAGCTGAGGAAGAAAGAAAATGGTAGTTTTCGGTGCTTTTGAGATAATTATCAGGGTTATATATAAAGGCGGTATTCACATACATGTACTAGGGGGGTTGGGGGGTTACCCCCCTGCTGGAAAGGCCAAACCCCCCTCACCCCCCACCCCGGAGACAGGTTAAGGGACCCCCCCGACCAAAAACTACAAGTACTAGTAGTGACTCCAGTATTAAACAAACTGGGTCAGAAATCACAATGCCGTGTGTAGCAGTATCGTTGTTCGAAAGTGCTAAATTGGCCTTCTGGGGAGCTGTACATGCGAGCTTTATCGACAATAACAATATTTTGATGGTTCGAATATGTATTAGACATATTAAATTCGGAGCATTGCGTCAATTTTATACACATAAGCTCAAACCGAAGCGAATTATTGGATGTAAACATATAACCAAATTTATATAGACCACAAAAAGGCATAGAAATCACATGAAAATTAGCGGGTCATAGACCCGCAAAAAGACCGTCAGGTTTTGGGATTAGTCAGCACAAAAAGGCATAGAAATCACCCCCTCCAAATATCAGAACCAATCAACTCAAAATCAAACGAAATTATTTTAGAACCACGAAAAAACAAAACAACGTTAAAAACACCACAAACGTAAGAGGCAAACAGATCGATTTTCAGCAAAAAAATCAACAGCAATAAAAGCAGTGCTACAACAAACGCAATAAATTTGCATAAAGCAAATTGACATAACCAAGCTCAAACATGTAGCCATCACTTCCAAAACTACTCCACTAAAGCAAAAAAAACCGAAAGCATCCTACCAAAACACGACAGCGCTCAGTGGTCCTAATGAAAGCCCAAAACTTTCTGAGCGCTGTTGTGTTTGGTAGGATGCTTTCGGTTTTTTTGCTTTAGTGGAGTAGTTTTGGAAGTGATGGCTACATGTTTGAGCTTGGTTATGTCAATTTGCTTTATGCAAATTTATTGCGTTTGTTGTAGCACTGCTTTTATTGCTGTTGATTTTTTTGCTGAAAATCGATCTGTTTGCCTCTTACGTTTGTGGTGTTTTTAACGTTGTTTTGTTTTTTCGTGGTTCTAAAATGATTTCGTTTGATTTTGAGTTGATTGGTTCTGATATTTGGAGGGGGTGATTTCTATGCCTTTTTGTGCTGACTAATCCCAAAACCTGACGGTCTTTTTGCGGGTCTATGACCCGCTAATTTTCATGTGATTTCCGGTTTCTCCTAACTCGGAACGCAGTCGATCCCAGCTGGGGGTAGTGACCGCTACTAATCCCGTCCCGTATGGCGTGGCGGTCGCGACACCGAAAATACAGGAACAAAGGTCTGTCGTCCCTGGCGTTTTACCACCTTTACTCATGTTGCGCGATTCTACAATTGTTATGTACATACTTCTTCTCTTTCTAAGTTTTCGCCTATAGAGTCAATTGTAGTGGCAAGATATTATTTCCTATTGCAAATCAAATCAAATGTTTTAAGCAAATTTAGTAAACTAATAATTCGGATTTCCTTTGTTTAATTGCTTAATTCTATATTTTTCACAGTTCAGCAATATTACATACAACAAGCGTATCGGTTTGAACGGTGACTACTTATCGTGCGAACTTTTTTGGACTAAGCACTATGTCAGTTCTGTTGAATGTAAACTATGCAAATTTTGCTTTGCGTCCTGGCTGATCAATTACCATTTGAAGGAGACGTGTTGCTCACTGACGTATAACATTTTTGCGCAACACTTTGCTCGTATTTAGCTCTCTGCCCCTTTGCCTGTGCTGCTTATTTCGTGCAAGTGTTATTTCGTTCAAAACGCCTGGAAATGCGTTTTTAGCACGTTTTTTTAATAAAGAAAGAGGCTAAAAATCGCTATTTTTGGCTTTTAGCTGCCAAACAGTGTTTTAGAGCTGAAACCAAGGAAAATGACAAAAAGGGCTTCTAAAAACTCCGATTTCTCTTAAATATCAGCAGTGGAAAGGCCATGTTCGGTTGCCAAAGGCTTTTTAAGCGGATTTTAGGCTAAAAATTAGTTTTCTGATTTCTTCGCCCCAAGATTAGACAAGTAATTAGTATTACATTACAATACGGTGAAAAGTACAGAAGAGAAACAGATTAAAAACGACATACTATTTTGGCATTAAAACGCGTTACAGAAGATCTAATAGTGTTGTTGGTTGCATTCCTCTGGTTAGTTATTGGTGCGCGCAAAAGGGGTACGCTAACATTTCTGTTGTTATTTGTCCTTTTCTGCAGTGATCCACTCACTTGGCCGCGCCGCGCCGCGCAGCGCAACAAACAAGAACGAACGGACGTCGAGTCGAGATAACCAACATGTCATGTCACCATTCGCCAACGTGTTGTTGTTTGTTCCCCGTTACTAAGATGCCGTTTAGTGAAGTGACTTGAATTTAGTCAATTGTGACAAGCTCAAGATCAAGAGCCGTTTTTCTTAGCCTTCTTCATTTCACGATGAAATTGGATTTTCAACCAACCAAACCAGTTTTTTATCTGAATTTGTTGTTGTTTGATAGTTCTACACAGTCGTTGTTCATGTTTTCTTTCATTGATCTGGTCCTCGTTAATCCGGATATTCGCCTAGAGAGACTCATCAGTATGCACGGCACGCTCCGGAGAGCACATTTTCCTAATGTAAAAAAAATACCCCTAGGGGTGCGCATCAGTATAGGGCACCACGTTCCCCAGTTTCGTAGAGTGTAGTCATAATAAGAAAGTTAATTAATTGATATACCTATAGTCCGTTTCTAACCTGCCCTGATCCCCCCCCAGCTACACCTAACCAACCCGAGTAGTATACTGTGTAAATAATTTCAATCTGTGGCCATGCGCGCGAATTCAAATAGGTAATTCCCCGACTGGAACATCCACCAATCCATGAACAATTTTATACACCATAACCAAGTCCCTTTCAATCCTTCGCTCTTCAAGGGACTTCAAATTTAAAGCAGATAATCCATGCACAATTTTTCAATTCAGATAGATATGGATTTTCAATGGAGTAGTATAATAATGCTTTCTTCCGTTGAGTCAGAATGTGATTTTTTGGCTTACAATCAGCTGAATGAGCTTTTGTCTGCTAATCAGCGGAGGTACCGCTACAGACTATGATGATAGGTACGCAACTAACAAGGCGCTTCCCTCGAAAAGCAGTCTTTTAGCTTTGATTCGTTAATTCGGTCAAGATTGAGTTGACCAACGTTTCCGGATTAGCGAAACATAACTACACTACAGCTACTACAGTAGGTAGTTTTTTACAGAGAGTCAAAAGAGATGTCTTCGTGGCAGGAGTACCTGCAGAATCAGGAGGAGTCGGACGGAGTGCGCTTCAGCTGGAACGTCTGGCCGCACAGTCGGATAGAGATGACTCGATGTGTGGTGCCTCTGGCCGCTTTCTTCACGCCTCTCAAGGAACGCCCCGCCTCCGCCCTACGACCCCCGCCGCTCCACTACGAGCCAGTGCTGTGTCAGAAATCCAACTGCAAAGCCATCCTCAACCCCTTCTGGTACACCAACTAAGTTATGATACCATCATAATGCTAAAAAACCAACCTGGCCAATTGAATTTTCGATTTTTTGCCTCCCTCCTCCCTGGCACGCGAGCCCGACTGTTTTTTGCATAGCCAAATCAGACAGAAAATGTACGGAACGGTTCGGACAATTTTTCTCTGGTCCGATCAAACGGACTGCGCCTTCTCAAAAAGTACTAAACCAAATCGACACGCTAAAAACATACATGGGCCCGGGGGTTAAGGGGGGTATACCCCTCCCCCTCGGCCGGCCATACCCCCCTCGGCCACCCACCCCCCCTCCCGGAGGGAGGAAATTTTCGCTTATTTAAGGCAAAATAGGCGTTTTTTGGCCTTTTTTCGGGGGGGGGGGGACCCCCATCCCCCGAGGTCTCAACCCCCCCTACTCCCCTCCGGATTTTTCCGGCCCATGTTTGGCTAAAAATCTAAAAATTCTGTCGTCAAATTGTCTTACAGTGAAGCATAGAACGGCTGAAGTTTCATATCTCCTCTCACAAAAGCAAACCGTCGATGCAACCGGTTTCTGGAATTTTATGGCAGCTTAGTAAAATCGGGATTTTTATGGAAAGTAATTTTAGCTAAATTTTTTCTCGTTTTTACGTTTCAAGGAGTCGAAAGAGGTAAAAGTAGCTATAAATTTGCTGTTTTCAGCGGTATTTTAGCCTGAACTGGACACGTTTGAGTTAACCTGCTTTCTAGGCTGTGCGTTTGGCACAGCCCGGCCCTCGGCACCCTTGGACGGGCGATTGTATGCGTGTATGGGTGACTTAGGTTGTTTCAGTGTGGTGGACTTCCGAACTAAGACCTGGGGTTGTCCGTTCTGCCACCAACGAAACCCGTTCCCACCGCATTATGCCATGATCGCCGAGAACAATCTCCCTCCCGAATTGGTCCCACAGTTCACGTCGGTCGAATACACTCTCACTGTACGTTTGGCTTTCTGACGCCTCTCATTGCCTAGTCGGTGTTTAAATAGTTGTAGTCCTTTTGAAGAGCTGACAGAAAGATAGTTCTAAGTTTTAACTTAGCAATTTCTGTTAGTTATGTGCTGTTGTTCAGCATCCAAAGTAATCTTCAGACATGTAACAGGTCATCCGGCGAAGGGGGGTTGGATGGGGTCTGGCGCCGGCCGGGGGGTCTGAGCCAAAATTTTGGGAGGGGGGGGTTGTGTTGGGCACTAAAAAACGCAATTTTTGGCTAAAATCGTCAAAAAATCCAGACAAAATTTTGGACAAAAATTCAAATTTCCCGCCAAAATTTTGAGCAAATATTCAAATTTCCCGCCAAAATTTGAATTTCCCTCCGAAAATTTGCACCTATATCCAGGCAACTACGCACAGAGACCTGGCCATCCCTCCCTGAGCCGCCGACCATGCACATGTATGTACATAAAGATATTTTCCTGAGATTTTTTGGTTTCAAAACAGGGTTTTTGGTAATGAATAGTGTTCCGACGATATCAAAACTTGTCGATATCGATATCGATATTTTCAGTTCAATATCGATCGATATCGATATTTATAGTTAAGCAAGAAAATGTGAAAATTTTACAAAGAGCAAACTGCTCTACTGCTTATCAGTCAAGTACTGATGCAATCAGCGATCTGATATCAATTAAGTAGAGAATCGCAGAAAAGGTAGTGGCCGTTCTGAAGCCCTTCAATGAAGCGGTTGACTTCAATAGCGTATTTTAACTTATTTAAATGATAAATAAGCCAAAAAGCTTGACTTTAGTAAAAATCCGACTTTTTTCCTTACAATCCTTTCAACCACCCATCAGCCTGGCGGTACCCCGTCCCCTCAGGATTTGAAAATTTGCCACCTCTCAGCCAAAATGCTAGCAAATGTCTGCTTCTGCCCTCCTGCTTCAAGTCTGTGGAGTGAGGAGCTCTTCAGTGTTGCTGCAGGCAGACGTTTAAGAACCTAAGCGTTGCTGTCTAAAAAGCTGAGAATGCCGAGAAATTGATGTTACTGAGAGATATCATGCCACTGTTAGGTTTTGACGATACCATAGATTTTTAGTTGTCTAGGAAAAACGGTTTTTTTGCTGTTCCAGAGAAATAAACTTGGTGTCAGTTTTGTTTTTTCCTACTTTTCTGTACTCAAAAATATCGATTCGAAATATCGCGATATCGATATCGATATTGGAAAAAGGGTCGATATATCGACTTTTCGATATCGATATCGATATATCGTCGGAACCCTAGTAATGAACAAGAGCGATTAAACCAAACCCAGAATTTTTGTGTTGTTGTTGCACCCGTCAATCTTACACGATTGGAATGAATCCTTTTTAAATGAAAGATAGATAAATTTTTGAAAGATTGGTGAATACATAAAGATATTTTCCTGAGATTTTTTGGTTTCAAAACAGGGTTTTTGGTAATGAACAAGAGCGATTAAACCAAACCCAGAATTTTTGTGTTGTTGTAGCACCCGTCAATCTTACACGATTGGAATGAATCCTTCTTAAATGAAAGATAGATAAATTTTTGAAAGATTGGTGAAATTTTTATTGAGGTACTCTGCTTAGTTCCTGTGATATTTGCTCTCAGACTCAAAACAGATTTTGGCAATGAACAAGAGCGATTCCGTTGCACTAAATAATATAACAGATTCTTACTGCTCGGGGTTAAAGAGACTTTACCGATGAAGTAACCGAGTCACCAGTAAAGCCTACTTCTAATCAGTAGGATTCTGTTTTATTATGAAGTGTAAGGGAATAATAAAAATGACTCTTGTTCATTGCCAAAATCACTGTTTTAACTTTGAGGGCAAATATCTCAGGAACTAAGCAAAGTATCATAATGAAAAATTTGCCAATCTTTCAAGCATTTATTTGTCTTTAATTCAAAACAGAATCATTCAAATCGGTTGAAAATTACGGTTTCTACAATGAAAAATCGGCTGGGTTGTTTTTTGGCGCACCCTGTTCTAAGTTTTGCTAGACGAACAGAAATTCTGCTAAAATAACTTTCATTTAAAAAATTTCGGTCTCCATCCAATGGAAATTATTTCAATACGTCCAACACACAAGTGATAGATGGAGAAGGCCGTGGTGTTGGTGATTTCAGAAGGCCTCGACGATGCCGCCGATCTTTCTGTTCGTGGTGGACACGTGTGTGGAGGAGAACGAGCTGAACGCTCTGAAGGAGTCGCTGCAGACAGCGCTCAGTCTTCTTCCGGTCGACGCTCTGGTCGGACTGATCACCTACGGACGCATGGTACAACTGCACGAGCTGGGCGTCCAGGGAATCGCCAGGTCCTACGTCTTCAAGGTACGCTATTTGCTTCTCTACTGCTCTCTGACTTCATTAACAAAGCTTAACATTCCAAATTCAAGAAAATCAGATTGTTCTTAACAAACAGCTACTGTTCTGCTTTCCTGCTCAAAAGCCGTTTACGTTTGTCATCGTAAATGTTTTCGGCCTGGCTAAACAACCTTTCACTGGGAACACTTGTGGCAAGTACAGAAAGATATTTTCGAGCCATCTGGGCTAGCACCGGGAATCGAACCGAGTTGAATCGCCAATACTCCATTGGACTTTGTGTGTGATCGATGCACTGCTCTGTATTGAGTAATAGTAGAGGCAACAAGAACAACAAAACTGCGCTAAAAGAAAACAGGAAAGAATGAAAATGAATGGTAAGCAATGAAAATCATTGCTATTTGCAGTAGTCGTTATGGACTCGGTAAACTCGGAACTCAGTATTCCCAACTCTTTTACATCACTAATGGTGGGTGGGACACGCAAGTTTCGCTCGGTAGAATGCGTTCGCATTTGTGAGTACAGTATAGCCTGTCACTTTTTTGCTTACTCCATCACTCACTCGCACAGTTTTTATTGGCAGAAGACGTTCAGAGTCTAAACCAGTTGTATTCTATCGAATGCACTCGGTTCCGACTCTTACAGAGACGCAGCACAAAATACCTAACCTACTCTAAAGTTAGCAACACATCAGTTTCATCGTCCCAATAAAATCCTTCCTCCGATGCGTTCTCGGTAGCGTCGTTTAGGGAGTTCCCCCACCGAGGCGTCACCACCACTGGTCAGCAGGTTCCACAACCGGTCATTGATGGCTATAGGTAGGTCGGGCGTAGCTCGCTTCATCGGATTGTGTCGGTTGGTCTTCTTGGCGGCAGCAGCAGATGCGCTTAGTGTGAGCGCACACAGGAGCAGCAGTAGTGCGACGCGCATGGTGGGTGGAGTCTAAAAAAAGACAATTAAGCGTTTAAGTAGCGCGCGATTGTCGGATGTGGCCCGGTTCAGTAGTACGATGGCGCGCAGATTATTTCATCAGAGGCCGACAGTCGGTCAGTCAGTGGAGCTAGTGGGCGAGTCTGTTTTGAAGCCGACGATTGAATCATTCGTCAACCGCCCCTCTAACTTATTGCCGCTGATTGATGGCTTGAGGCGAGATCTATGGTTTCACTTAGGCCAATTTTACTCCACACACCTGCTGGTTGGTGGCTTGGACTGGAAAAAGACTGAGGCTCGGTTTCGGTCAAATTAGCCGCTTCAGTTCAGTTGGCAGCCATAAACACAAGCGAGTCTGATTAGAGCGATTAGTGTCCGTCACAGAGTAGAGTGCACAGACTAATTTGAGCCGATTGCTGTCCTCCGCCTACCGGTGTGCTGACGTTGAGTGAAGCCAGTCGACACAAGGAAGGCTAGTTTAGAATTGCGTCAGCAGTGTAAACAAGGGACATTTCGTCGCCGACCATTCGGGCGCGAAATTTTGGTCGCCGCCCATTTGGTCGCCTTTGTTGAACGTTCAAGGGACGCATTGAATACTGATCTGACTTGAAGCCTTGCTTTCAGGGCTCGAAAGAGGTGGTCAACAAGCAGATTCAAGACATTCTGAGTATGAATATTGGTCGCCCGGCCGGGGCGCCCGGAGCTCCGCCGGCCGGTCAGCCGCAAGCACAGCCGCGCAACAAGTTTCTACAGCCGATCAACGAATGTGACATGTCGATGAACGACTTGATCGAGCAGATCCAGTGCGACCCCTGGCCCACAGCCAAAGGAAACAGACCACTGAGAGCCACCGGAGCTGCACTGGCCGTCGCTGTTACCTTGCTTGAGGTCAGCTTTCCTTCTATTTTGCCTTATTAACAGCGTCTTGTATGCATTTCTTGCCCTGTTCAATTGAGCTGTGATGTTTTCGGTAATTTGGTCTGGCAACAAACACGACTTTTATAGTTGTAGTATGTTTGTATTGTACCGTTTCTTTCAGGGTTGCAGCTCACAGAATATAATTGCATTGAACAAGTTAAAACTGGAGAAAACAATTCTATGCAGACGACAGAATTGTTTTTACAGTTTTAACTCTACATTCATTAACATCTGGCGAATGGGTTGACTGAGTTTGTTTTCTTCATATAGCCTAAGTGAAACATTTATAGGTGTGTTTTCCCAACACGGGAGCTAGAGTGATGCTGTTTTGCGGTGGAGCTTGCACCCACGGACCGGGCATGGTAGCTGGCGAAGAACTGAAGAATCCAATGCGTTCTTGGCATGACATTAGAGAGGACAGCGCTAAATACATCAAAAAAGTGATAAGACATTTCTTCTATCGGTTCCATAACTGCATACATTTAACAAGGTTTTGTCTGTCCCGACCGACTAACGCCAAAACCTCCAGATGGCGGACTTTTGCTATGCAATATCAATTTTGGTCAATTTTTTAGCCGAAAATACCAATTTTTCGTACTGGACCCGCGCAGTTTAGGCTCAAACCCCCTGTGATGAACTGTTGCATGTATATTCTTTAGGCGACCAAATTTTACGACGCTCTCTCGGCTCGGGCGGTCAAGAACGGACACGTCCTGGACATTTACTCGTGCGCTCTGGACCAGACCGGACTCTACGAAATGAAATCCTGCTTCAACTCCACTGCCGGTAACCGGTGCTTGAGCAGACCTGACACAATTTTGCAACTGCAGGACACGTTGTGATGGCGGATTCGTTCGATTCGTCGCTTTTCAAGCAGAGCTACCAGAGAGTGTTCGAGAGAGATGCGCAGGAACAACTGAAAATGGGCTTCAACGCTATTCTGGAGGTCAAGTGTACGAAGGAGTTGAAAATTGAAGGTACAGTCTTTCTTTCTTTCTTCTCGTCTGAGACTCCGACGGGCATAGAGAACAAGATTTTCTTGTAGAACTTTTTCGTGTGTTGTTCGCTGTTTTGTTAGGGAGCGGTGATTTGGATTGTTTTACAAAGCTAGATTGGTAACAGAATTTACTTACCAGCCAGAAAGCAGGTGTCGTGACTAGATCACACTGGAATGTTATGACGCGTGTGTTGGTGGTGGTGGTGACATTATTTGTAGAGCTCAGTTTACAGCTAGTCTGGGTGCCTCGTGCTATTACGCTAATTGAATGCCGTTAACTTTGCATTGCGCAAAAGTGATGTTACGCAGTAACTGTTTATAGTGGTTATTGTGTGTATTTTAGCGATCCTGCAAGCACTGAGATCATTTGTTCAGAGTCTCACGCATATAATCAAAAGCGCAATTCAGACCAATTGGTGACAACGATAGAATTAGTGCTATGAAAGTGCACATAAATGTAACAGGTCATCCACCGAAAGCCGAGAGGAGTTTAGGGAGTTTGAGCTAGTCCGCATATTCAAGAAAGTGTAAGTACTGAAATTCGCTAAACTGGTCTGATGTGGGTGAAACGAAATCTAAACCTTACTGTTTTACATAGAATTTTAACCATACCCGTGGTCCGCAGCTCAGAGAGGGGGACAGTCAGTTTCATTACGAAATGTTCCAACATTCTGCGCGAAACTCAAATCTTGACGTGAAGTTTGATTTTTTTGCCGATGTTTTTGGCGAACTATTTAAAAATTTCACCTAAAAATTCAAAACTTTCTAGTTAAAGTTGAGTTTTTGTCAAAAACTGCCGGAAAAACCGTTTTTCAAACACAAATTTTGTCAAAGAATTGAAATTCTCGATGAGAGTTTTTAGTTGCCTGGTGTAGGAAGGGTGCATAGTTGCTAAAATTGATTTCTGTTGCTTACAAACGCATCTGGAGGCTTTCTAGCAACGTTTGATAGATTTTTATTATCGACCACCCCATACATGTAACAGCTCCGGGCCGACCTGGGGGAGGGGGGTTTTCCTCGGGTGGGGGTCGAGGGGGGTTTCGCCCAGAGGGGTCCCAAATTTCAAAAAGCTCAAAAACGTCTGGAAATGCGTTTTTAGCACGTTTTTCAGTTAGAACGCTAAAAATCGCTATTTTAAGCTGCCAAATAGCGTGTTAGAGTTAAAAACAAGCAAAAAATGGCAAAAAGGCCTTCCAAAAATTTCGATTTCCCTTAAATATCAGCAGTGGAAACGCCAAATTCGGTTCCCAAAGGCTTTTCAAACGAATTTTAGGCTAAAAATTAGTAAATTCTGTGCCTGTTCGTTAGTACCGGGAGCCACCACTAGTACTTGTATTTTTGGGTTGGGGGGGGCTTAACCTGTCTCGGAGGGTTAGGGGGTTTGGCCTTTTCAGCTAGGGGTTAACCCCAAAACCCCCTAGTGCATGTATGGACCACCCCTGTCCACCCTGGGCAGCCCCATGCACATGTATGATTTTAACAGAATTGCAAAAGTTGTCCTTATAATTGTTTCCGAGGACAAGCGTCTTTTCTGATGGTTTAAACTTTGCTGGAGCTGGGCAAATGTGATGTGAAAGTGTGGCGAACTGTTTTAGGAGTGCTGGGTTGCTGCGCCAACTTGCACGTTAAGAATCACTGCGTATCCGACAACGAAACCGGTCTGTCTGGCACCTGTCAGTGGAAATTCTGCGGTATAACGCCTCGAACCACGGCTGCCTTTCTATTCGAAGTGGCCGGACAGGTAGAGGAGAAGCTGACATTTGATAACAAATAAGCGCAGTCTTATTTATTTTCAGCACGGAACGGCGCTGCAGCAAGGCTCCCGTGGCTACATTCAGTTCGTGACGCAGTACCAGCACCCCAGCGGACAGAAAAGAATTAGAGTGACCACCACGTGTAGGAACTGGGCCGAAATGGCCACTCAGCAGCCTCAGATAGCCTACGGATTCGACCAGGTCACTAAAACCAGTCATTGGCTAGCTTTAAAGCTAAATTTTCAAATCCTGAGGGGGGTTTATTAAAAGGTTTATTACAACGCACATGAACACCGGACAGACCAGTAAAGAACCCATAAAGGGCCACATGCGAGGCAATCACCGGGGACGAACCCCTACTATGTGTCTAACGCTGGGTGCATGGCAGGCAGAGTTGCTACCAGTACACCACAGACGCAGACACGGGGGGTAGCTGTTGCTGAGGGGGCTGATCTAAAAAGTCCGATGTTCTGCTAAAATCAAGGTTTTCCGGCCTATTTTCCATAAAATAGGTTAAAATAGCTATTCTGAGCTCATTTATACCTAATTTGTGGACTTTTATCATAATTTTCTATACAAAATTCTTCCAAAGAATTTCTGAGAGGTAGCGCCGGATTCAGGGAGGTCAACCCCCCTCAGGCCCCCTTTGCCTAGAATGTCTGACTGAACTGAAAGAAACTAAATGAGACTGAAACTGAAACTGAAGCTAAAACTGAAACAGTCTGACTGAAACCTCTTTTAGACAGAGACTTAACGCCATATGACAACGGTACCCTATAGCAGTGATGGCTCCGGTACTTAGGGCCATTGGTGCCGGTGTTGTGTTAAATAATCCTATCGTTAAAAAATCCTATATAGGATTTTTTAACGTTAAAATTTCCTATATAGGATTTTTTAACGGTTATGGGCCTGTTACATTTTCCTATCTCCGTGAAAGGGAAGGGTTGTTGTTAAGGAGGCTGCCTTGTGTCTCTTCCTGCTCTATAGCAGTTGGCTACTCCTAGCCCGAAAAGGACAAAATGTTACAACAACAACTTTGTGCTTCATATGCTTGGCGTCGAAGTAGCTTTGTACGATGCTTGCTCTTGCTTCTTCTGCTTCGAAGCTTCTTCAGTTGCTCAACTCGACTGACTAAATCATCGTCATCGATCTCACGGTCTGATTCCGATGCAGGCGTAAAGATGAGCTGCATGATAATTTTGGACCTGCTAAACAGCACCTATCCCACGTACTTGCGCGTGTCTATTCCATTTCCACATGCTCACTACCGATTAGTTAATGTCACAGCTTTCATAGGATTATTTAACGGCAATAGGAATATTTCACGGCACTCGGCCCGTTAAAAAATCCTTTAGGATTTTTTAACGATAGGATTATTTAACGGAACACCGGTACCAGTTCCTTACGTGGGTACGAAATTTGAATAGAGTGGTACCACCATTAGTATTATTGGTGTGACTGCGTTAGTAGCAGTAAGTTGGCTGTTACAGGAAGCGGCGGCAGTGATAATGGCTCGGTTGGCTTGTTGGCGCGCCACCAACGAAAACGACACACCGGACGCGCTACGGTGGCTGGACAGAAGTCTGATTCGATTGGTTGGCTTTGCTGATTGGTCGCTCGTCCGACCGCTAAACCAATACTCGCTTTTCTTCAGTGTCAGAAGTTCGGAGAGTTCCACAAAGACGACCCGGCCTCGTTCCGGCTCAACGATCAGTTCTCTCTCTTCCCTCAGTTCATGTTTCACCTACGCCGCTCCCAGTTTCTGCAAGTCTTCAACAATTCGCCCGACGAGACCTCTTACTATAGGCCAGTTTACCAATGCTGCACTCTTGTGTGCCGTTAACTGGGGTTACTTTGAACCAGACATGTAACAGGGGGGCCGTGGAAGTCTGCCCCTCACCCGACTTTGGCCAGCCACCCGATCGGGTTACGATTTTTCCAAACCCCCTCCGATTTTCTGGCAAATTTTTGCGATTTTTTAGAATTTCAGACACTAAATTTGCTAAAATCGCCTGTAAAACAGCAGTGTTTAGCTGTATTTGAGCCGAAATTTGCGTTTTTAGCCTTTTTCGCACCCAACTCCCTCCCCTGGAATTTGGGCTCAGACACCCCGGCCAGCGCCAGACAGTTTCAACCCCCTCCCCATACGACCGATGACCTGTTACGTTATGCTTTGGACACTGGTTTCTTTTGTGGTTCACCAGACAATAAGTAAATTTGACATTTTTGTTGCGGTTCAACATTTTTGTTCAACATTTTTGTTGCGGTAGTTTTTTGCGTTATCTTTCATTTGAAGCATCATTACCTGTCTTACCTATGTCCACATATAACAGGTCATCCGCCGAAAGGGCTGAAATTGCAAAAAATCGAAAAAAAATTTGCTCAGAAAATTACTTGCGCCAGAGAAATCGGAGGGGAAATCGTCTCGGGGCTCCCATCCGGGGCAGAACCCCTGTTACATGTGTGCTTACGTATGTCTGGTCAGTCTAAAATTACCAGAGTACAAAGTAGCCCCGTTGACGGAAACAAAATGGGCATGCTAAAAATTGCACCTAGCTGCTGTTGTTGTGAGCTGTGTCTTTAATAGGTAAAGGTTTTGTGTTTTAGGCACATTTTGCTAACCGAGAACGTAATAGAGAGTACAACTATGATTCAGCCGGTGCTCTTTGCCTACTCTTTCAGCGGACCGCCTGAGGTTGGTGCTGATTGGTTGATTCTAATTTATGTATATAATATTAGTTCGTTGTTTTCAGCCAGTTCTGCTGGACACTTCTAGTATTTTGGCCGACCGAATTCTACTGATGGACGACTACTTTCACGTTCTCATTTACCACGGCCAAGTGAGCTGTGACTGAGTTGGTTTCAGCAGTCTAACTGACCTGTCTGCAGACGATAGCGGCCTGGAAGAAGATGGGTTATCAGACTGATCCGCAGTACGCCAGCTTCAAGCAGTTACTTGAAGCTCCTGTTGAGGATGCCAAAGGAATCCTCCTAGACCGCTTCCCTATGAGCAGATACATAGAGACCGAGTATGAGGGGTCGCAGGTATCCGTCCTACTCTGCTCTTTGTCGCCATACACCCACTTTTGGCTCGACCCACCCACCCACCTGAAGCCAACTTTTGTTCCTGACCATACATGGGCCGGGGGGTCTGGGGGTTTGCCCACCCCCCAACTTGGGCTCGAACCCCCCCCACACGACTCCCACCCACCCACCTGAAGCCGACTTTTGTTCCTGACCCCCAGACCGGCAGGCCCACCCCCAAATTTTCGGATTTTGACTACCCCCAACCCATTTTTCCGGCCTATGTATGTATGTTTCTGACCCCTCCCAATGAAATGGCGGCGACCCCAAAATTGGTATACCCACCCCATATTTTCAGATTTTGATTACCCCCAACCCATTTTTCCGGCCTATGTATGTATGTTTCTGACCCCTCCCAATGAAATGGCGGCGACCCCAAAATTGGTATACCCACCCCATATTTTCAGATTTTGATTACCCCAACCATTTTTTCGGCCTATGTATGTTTGTCGCTTTGAAACGCTGTTTTAGGCTCGGTTTATGCTGACCAAAGTTAATCCGTCGCTCACTCACAACAACCCGTACGCTACGGTAAGTACTCTCTGTCTGTCTCTCTGTCTGTCGCTCTAGGTCTGTAGAGTTGTACAGTCGCTGTCCGAATCTGTCACAGCAGCTAAAGTTGTTGTTAGTGACAAAGATTCAAACAGTTTTTTGAAACTTCAAAAAAAATTTTTACAAATCGGCACGCAAATTTTAACAAAAATTTCGAAAACCTACATACATGGATGCAATTTTGAGTGAATTCTTTCGCACCAACACCAGCCAAAATTTTATCCAGCAACCGGTATAATACTTCTTTTTCTTTGAAATGCTTAGCAAATGCTACTGTAGATTCACCTAGCAAGTGTCTGTCAAGCAATTTTCGTAAAACTATGCAGTTGTAGGCTGTGTAGTCGGTTTCGAGCTGGATTATTAACTGACCTGAGGTGCAAAAGTGTAGTTGTTTTAAATACTGGACACCTTTTGAGTGGATTTAAATTTTATTAATTTGAAAACACAAATTTTTAGCCTTCAAAAATTTTTAACAGCTGTTCCTGCGTTTTTTTCTTTGTTTGTTCCAAAGGTTTTGCGAAAGAGGTTATGTCCAAAAGGAATGTGCTGCTCTCAGATTTTACGGACACAAATTTGCAGGAGGGCGGTGCGCCAGTCTTCACCGATGACGTGAGTCTGCAAGTGTTCATGGACCATCTGAAGAAGCTGAGCGTTTCTTCCTCTACCTGACCGCTTATTAGGATCTGATTGGCTGTGTTCTCGTTGATTTACGTTTACTTCGTTCGCACTGGGAGCGCCTCAGCCAGCGTCAACTCTTTCTCTTTGTGATAATTATTAATGTGCTGTTATTTATTTCTGAGGGTGGTTGTTCGTTCTATTCTGCGACTAATGCCGAAAGCGCTTTGTCGTCTAATCTGTTGTGCAACCGAAAATCTTGCAGTAAACACAGTGTTTTCTCTATAGAGGTTACAATTCGGAAGTGCGTACTGCAGTTAGCTTGCTAGTTCTGGTGTGGATACGATATGCAGATTGTTCAAAAAACCGGCAATTTTCTTACAACTTTTGTTTGATCTGAAAAAGCGCGTCATAGCTGGATCGATTGGTTGGTCGCCGGTCGAAACTGAACCCATGCGTGCAACAGGTCAACCGCTGAAGGGGTTGGGGGGTCTGGGCCCAAATTTTGGGAGGGGTGCTTGCTGGGCACTAAAAATCGCAAGTTTTTGGCTAAAAATCGATAATTTCGGTTGAAATACAGCTAAAAAGTGCTGTTTAACAGGCGATCATGGCAATTTTTTTGTCTGAAATTGATTGCAAAAAATTGTCAGTTTTAGTACATAATTCATTATAGTTTCTCTCATTTTGACAGATTTCTCTTCCTATCTCCTCTCCACCGCAAAAGGGGACTGTACCCACCCTACAGCCATTGGATACGCCACTGAGATGGTGCCGGCACCATATTTGGTGCCACTAGCCTAAGTGGCGGTACCATATATGGTGCTTGTAGTACCCAAACGGCGTTGCCAGACTGATACAGTACCAAGGCTACCGATCAAGTTACCAATTCTAATAGACCAGTTTTATCTGTAAAATCTGGTATCACGATTTTGAAGCAATCAGCCTCCACGGTCTAATTATTTCCAATAGGACTGTTGTGTATACATATATGCTTTCTGTCAGCAATTGTGTAAGCGCGCCCGCGCGTAACCCCGTTGTCATACATATAACCATACTCTAAGAAACTGTGTATCTGTCTTTATAGTGCGTGGAGCGCGGGGCGCTACATATAGCTTCCTGAGAAAAATGGGCCGGCTTACGACGAGGCATTTTGAAAAACGACTGCGAATGATGAAGATTTTCAAAAATCTGGCTCCGACAAGCGTTGTAGCCTGTTTCCGTGTATATTGTGTTATAAATTGATAACGATCGAGCTTGAAATGAGGTCGGAAATTGGTCCTTAGTTTTGTTGTTAGGCTCCTCCTCTTGGCAGAGCGTGACTCGGTTGCCGATGATTGGTGGCGAAAGTGGGGGCGGTTGTTCGGTCTGTGGTGATTGGGTCGATTGTTTTGTTATAGGTTGACTATTTTGTTATTGCGTTAGTCGACGGCCGCTGATTAGGAGGGGAGGAGTTTTATTACAGTCTCTGCTGCATCGTGGCCGTTGGTAATTGGTCGGTCGTAACTCGACATCTGATGATTGATCGATTTTTTGTTATAAAAGCCTGTAAATGACGTCATTTAAACTATGCATTGGGCGTGTCTTGTTTTTGCGATTTGAGTGCATTGCTTTCTTTCGAAACGGTTGCGAAATTTTTGCTCTTTCGAAGTTTCGCCGACCGGTCCTACTGCCGCCAGAGACCGGTCAGTGCTTAGAATGTAGTGCATGCAGCGATGCAAATCTGCCGCCGGCGACAGGTCAGTGCTTAGAATGTAGTGCATGGAATGCAAATCTGCTGCCGCCGGCGACAGGTCAGTGCTTAGAATGTAAACTGTTTCTGGGGAGGGGTGAGGGGGTTTGGTCTTTTTACCCAGGGGGTAACCCCCAAAAATCCTATCACACGTTTGGTTTCATACATATGTATATGCGCTATTTTTACTCTAAAATAAGCAGCAAAAGTTACAGGTTTATCTAAATGGACAGAGACCGGAGCAAACAACTGGCCGAGCTGTGCCTCAACGCCACTGAGCGTCCCGAAAATTTTTGACCACCACAGGCTACGAACCAAACATCAAGAATGATTTGCTTTTGGCAGCTCCGGACACCAACGACGCCTCTCAACTTGTTAGAATAAAGGTAAGGAGACTAAATTAAAAGGTTTGAATATTTATTAAATCTCAATAATTGTCAGGTGACAACCGACACTGTCCACGGCCAAAAATTTGGTTCTCTTATTTTCTCCTAAAACTTGAATACGGCCGGCCGAGGGGGTCTACCAAAAATTTGGTTCTCTTATTTTCTCCTAAAACTGGGAATACGGCCGGCCGAGGTAGCGATCGACCGGAACCAAAATTTTCGCCGGAACCGGAACCGGAACCGGAACCACCCAGTTCCGGCCGGAACCGGAACCGGAACCGGAACTTTTTCAATATTTGGTCCAAAATTTATAGAAACGTATTTGTAGGCACGTCGTGTACAAATTCCTGTTATAAACATCAGCAGAAGTTCAAATCAACAACAGAATACAGACTTTTCAATAACAGTAGTCAAGAGCACGCAAATTGTGCTTCAGAAAGAGAAGCTTTTCAACATTTTCAGGTTTCAGCTTTGATCTGTCACCTTCGGAGATGTTTTTAGCTGCCTTAAAGGCACAGTTGTTAAAAAAAATTTTTTTTGAAGGCCAAAAATTTTTGCTTTTTTTTAAAAAATTAAAAAAAAATTTTTTTTTTTAAAATCGTCTTACATGGGTCCAGCATGCTAGTACAGATACTTACAACAAATTTTCCACTTTTGCACCTTAAGTCAGTTGAGAAACCTGTTCGAAAACGACAATACAGCTCTAAACACTGCCTGTAACTGCATAATTTCACCGAAAATTGTCTTTAGAGGCACTTCTAATGATGCATAACATGGAAAACTGCATAATTTCTCCCCATTCATGCAAATTCTACTGCCCCCACTGAGCTGCGCACTTTATTAAACAGACGCAATCATACTTGATGTAACTGAATATCCATCGAAAATAGTGAATGAAAAAGTTCCGGTTCCGGTACCCTTTTTCACCGGAACCGGACCGGAACCGGAACCGCCAGTTCCGGCCGGAACCGGAACCGGAACCGGAATTCCGGTCGATCGCTAGGCCGAGGGGGTCTACCAAAAATTTGGTTCTCTTATTTTCTCCTAAAACTGGGAATACGGCCGGCCGAGGGGGTCTACCAAAAATTTGGTTCTCTTATTTTCTCCTAAAACTGGGAATACGGCCGGCCGAGGGGGTCTACCAAAAATTTGGTTCTCTTATTTTCTCCTAAAACTGGGAATACGGCCGGCCGAGGGGGTCTACCAAAAATTTGGTTCTCTTATTTTCTCCTAAAACTTGAATACGGCCGGCCGAGGGGGTCTACCAAAAATTTGGTTCTCTTATTTTCTCCTAAAACTGGGAATACGGCCGGCCGAGGGGGTCTACCAAAAATTTGGTTCTCTTATTTTCTCCTAAAACTTGAATACGGCCGGCCGAGGGGGTCTACCAAAAATTTGGTCCTAAAACTGGGAATACGGCCGGCCGAGGGGGTCTACCAAAAATTTGGTCCTAAAACTGGGAATACGGCCGGCCGAGGGGGTCTACCAAAAATTTGGTTCTCTTATTTTCTCCTAAAACTTGAATATGGCCGGTGTCGCGTCAGATTTGGTCCGGGCAATATTTGGTCCGGCCGGACCAAACATGGCACCATATTTGGTCCGACCGGATCAAATCTGTCAATTTTGTGCCAGCAGATTCAGTCCGGGCACCGCAGATATGGTCCGGGTAGATGTAATAATTAAAGGTAGGGAGTAAAACCGGTTTGGCTCTGTCAGGCCTCTGATAAGAGTAGCGATCGACCGGAACCAAAATTTTCGCCGGAACCGGAACCACCCAGTTCCGGCCGGAACCGGAACCGGAACTTTTTCAATATTTGGTCCAAAATTTATAGAAACGTATTTATAGGCACGTCGTGTACAAATTCCTGTTGTAAACATCAGCAGAAGTTCAAATCAACAACAGAATACAGACTTTTCAATAACAGTAGTCAAGAGCACGCAAATTGTACTTCAGAAAGAGAAGCTTATGGTCTACCAAAGATTCGAGCCATATGGGGGCCGGAAAATGAGGTCTGGGTTAGTCAAAATGTGAAAATTCGGGCTGTGGGCCTGCCGGCTTTGGGGTCGTCCGTTTCCAGCGTTTTGGCGGTGGAGACTAGCACAAATTGGTGGGCCCGCAACCCTCCCCCACCGTGGTCATTGTATGTTTCGATCTGTCTCAAAAAGTATGCTAAAATAGTTTAATTTGACTAACAAATTCTCAGAAACATCGTTTAGTGGCCACCCGGCGGAGGAAGGGGCAGAGTTAGTTCTGAACATAAGAGCCGCCAAATTCCCCCAATTAAATCGTCAGAGCGCAGGTTCCAACCCGGAGAGGTGGTGACCGCCTGGTGACATGTTACATACATGTAGCAGGTCCCGGCCGGCTAGGAGATTGGGGGGAAGATGGTTTTTTGCACCAGGTGGGGGTCGAGGGCGGTTTCGCCCAGAGGAGGGGTTCCAAAAGTTCAAAAAGCTCCAGAACGCCTGGAAAGGCGTTTTTTATCACGCTTTTCTTTAGTAAGGAGGCTAAAAACTTTTTTTTAAGCTGCCAGATAGGGTTTTAGAACTAAAAACAACCAAAAAGCGATAAGATAAGAAGGGTATTCTATAACACCCATTACTACTAAACATCTGCAGTGGAAACGCAAAAACTCACTTTCCAAAGCCTTTGCAGCGAATCGTAAGCTAAAAATTAGTTATTTCTGAACCACTTTGTCTGTACTGGAACCGCTACCAGCATACATGTAACAGGGGGTTTGCCCCCAACCCGACTAGGCCAGACCCCCCTCCGGAATTTTCTGGAAAGTAATTTTTTAGCAAATTTTTGCATTTTTTAAAATTCAGACACAAAAATAGCCAAAATCGCCTGCAAAACAGCACTTTTTAAGCTGTATTTCAGCCCAAATTAACGAGTTTTTCGACTTTTGAGCGTTTTTTAGTGCCCAACTCCCCTCACCCTTCGGCGGATGACCTGTTTCATGTATGGCTACCAGTACTTTTTGGGTCCGGAGGGTCCCTAAACTGTTTCGGGGGAGGGATGAGGGGGTTCGTCGGCCATTTTATCTAGGGGTAACCCCCAAAAACCCTATCACACGTTTGGTTTCATACATATATGCCCTATTTTTACTCTAAAACAAACAGCAATAGTTCCAGGGCCGGGTTGCATAAAACAACCTTAAGTTAAGGGGTCCCTTATCCTTAAGTTGGCACCTTAAATCGATAAGTGGGCACTTTGTTAAGTGCCACCTTAACTGACCTTAAGGGGCCCCTTATCTTTAAGGTGGGACCCTAAATGGATAAGTGGGCACTTTGTTAAGGTGGTACTTAAGTGAGTTGCAGAAAAAAGTTAAGGTACTACCTTAACTAAGTGGGCACTTAACTCTGCAATCTTTGTTTGTGCGGTTGGTTTTCGTCGTCAGCTCCATTCAAAAGCGCTCTAAAGCTCAGTTATGGCCGCAGTGCCTGATGACAAACGTAAACGAAAACCGCGGAGCCCAAATTGGACAAAAAATGATTGTTGTCTCTTGATCGATTGCTACGAGAAGTACCACTAAGCGATCGTTTGTGCTTTTTCTCAGATCTCATAGCAAAAGATAAAAGCGATGCTTGGGACTTCTACCTTACCTGTTGAAAGACTTTTTGTCGGTAAAACCAGATTTCAAACGTTCTCAGGAAGAAATCCAAAAGAAAATTCTAAAAAGGTATTTATTTAGGGTACTAAAGCCGCTTACAAACAGTAAAGAATCGCAATTTTGGACTAAAAATTGTTTAATAAGCTAATTTGGACTCAAATACAGCTAAAAGTGCTGATTTAAAGGCAATCATAGTGTCTGAAAATTGAATGTAAAAATTGAAAATTTGCTGAAAAACTGCTCGCCACAGAAATCCAAGGGGGCGGAAAATAATGGCAGGGCAGGCCCCTGTTACATGCACAGTGAAATCTTCATATCTGGAACATTTTATTTCTCAAACCTTTTTTATTCAAAGAGGTGGTGCAAGAAAAAATCTTTAAAGATCTGTGTCGAAGTCAGTCATACATTGTAAATCCATTGTTTTAAGTAAAAGCGTTGCAAGCTCTGAATTAGTGATGTAAAAAATTAATTTAATTGTAATTGAAATTCGCATAATTGACCCGTTTTTAATTTCAATTCAATTAATTTAATTTAATTGAAATTCAAAAGTTGGGCCATAATTTAATTGTAATTTAATTGAAATTCGCCTGGAATTTCAATTATATTTTCAATTTTTTCCTGTGGTGAATGTAAGGAAATGTGTAAGTATTAGAGGCGCTAAGGACTTCAACAAGTAAAAACCTATTTAGGGTTTGTCACCTCTATATACTGACCTCACTATGTTTTGTAATATTTTATTATCTGCTTATTACTTCGTAGTTCATAAAAGCCAAAACAGTGATTTTTATTTTTGGATGTATGGTGGGAGCATACATGGGCCGGGGGGTAAGGGGGTATACCCCTCCCCCTCGGTCGGCCATACCCCCCTCGGCCGTCCATACCCCCCTCCCCCACCCCCCCTCCCAGAGGGAGGAAATTTTCGCTTATTTAAGGCAAAATAGGCGTTTTTTTGGCCTTTTTTCGGGGTGGGGACCCCCCAAGGTCTCAACCCCCCCACCCCCCTCCGGATTTTTCCGGCCCATGTATGGGTGGGAGAATGCCATTTTATGCGTTTTTTAAAGGCAACAATTTAAAATTTTCTCGTCTGATTGGACAGCAGGCTAACCAGGTGTCTCTAAGCTTTTACATGGACATTTTTCTAAGTCCTGAGTCACTGTCACTGTCTTTTAACAGCAAAATTCCAATAATTTTCAAAAAATTGAAAAAATTGCATAATTGAAATTTTCCGAGGTTCCATAATTTAATTGAAAATATAATTGTAATTGAAAATAATGGAAAACTATTTCAATTAATTTAATTTAATTTAATTGAAATTAGAAACTGAGACCATAATTTAATTGTAATTGAATTGAAATTCAAATTCCATAATTTTACATCACTACTCTGAATGTCAACGTAGTATAAGTACTATAGAAAGAGATGCACTTGGGCCGAAATTTACTTGCAAATATACTCTTAGAGCAACCGCAAGCTGGTTCTCGGCCGATAACACAAAATTCGCGCTTGGTTTGGTGTTCAATGTCACACCGAATTGAATCGCAAAGCTGTCGGAAGTTCTCCTTAGTAAATCGGTACCGTTGATGCAATTCATGATCATCCCACTTGTCAAAAATCTCAGTGCGCTCCCGGAAGTTTCGCTGTGGCCTGTTCGGTAAGCCAGGAAAAGTAGAACCGCGAACTACAGTCATACTTTGAGACCGACAATAGCCAACCTTAACTTTAAGGTAGGTTTACGGGAACCTTAGATTATATAGCTTAACTTTGAAACCTTAACTTTTCTGCAACTCACTTATCTTAGGTGCAACCTTAACTTAAGTTTAAGGTGCCACTTATCGTGTCCAACTTAAGTCAGGCACCTTAAGTTTTGTGCAACTCACTTATGTTGCCCAGCAACCTTAACCTTAGTTTAAGGTGGCACTTAAAGTTAAGGTTGTTTTATGCAACCCGGCCCAGGTTTATCTAAATGGACAGAGACCAGAGCAAACAACTGGCCGAGCTGTGTCTCAGGGCCACTGAGCGCCCCGAAAATTTTTGACAACTGGAGGCTACGAACAAAACTTCAAGAATGATTTGCTTTTGGCAGCTCCGGATGCCAACGACGCCTCTCGACTGGTAAGAATAAAGGTAAGGAGACTAATTTAAACGGTTCGAATATTTATTAAATCTCAATAATTGTCAGGTGACAACCAACACTGTGCACGGTCAGGAACCGATCATTCCGCAGATTGACCCAGAGGGAATCATGCAATAATACATGGTATTCGGTTTATTCCTTTCCAAGGTTATACAAAATACGCTCAAATTGTCCAAACACGTTTGCAGCATTTGCGAATTCGAATTGCAACGACAGGACATCCCCAACGAAATTGTGCAAGGCACTACAGCACACGAACGAACCCCAGACGTGCCGGTGGTAATTGAGAACCGTCCCTCTACAATGACGTAGCTAACTATAACGTAAAATTTTAGCACGTTCGCACAACACGCGAGTCAGCTCAAGTACTGACGGATTTTCCAGCGATTCGAGTCGACTAGGACGGGGAGACGCCTCACGGCCGTGGATTGAGCGAACAACAACAACAACGTTTCACAGGTCCCATCCCGCCAGCAGCGCCGTTCGAGTCCGGACTGTATGCAAGCCGGTGTCTCTTCCTCAAATACATGGTGCGGCAAGGTAAAAAGTAAAAAAGACAGACAGACAGACAGACAGACAGACACAAACAAACACACAAACAGACAAACACATACACAGACAGACAGATAGCAAACGCAAATAACCTTTCAATGAAGAGTTTGAGTGTTCTGTGTTAGTGTTTGAGTATGTTTACACTGTGTACAATGTAGTTGCTTTGTCTCATTGTCAGGGTTCATACAGGTCAGGGAAGTCAGGGAAAAGTCAGGGAATTTAAAAATGGTCAGGGAGTCATGGAAAAGTCAGGGAATTTTGAGTCTGGTCAGAGAAGATTGGACTACCTTACTGTTATTTGTAGTAGTTTCTGTTCCTTCTCTTGCCATACCTTGCTTTGTCGCGCGCGCAGGGAGCATATAAAAGCACCCTATAGTTTTTGTGCCGTTCAGAAAATCTTAATTATGTACACAACGTTCATTTTTCTGTACAATGTACCTGTCGTTTACGGTAAGTTGCGATCGACCGGAACCGAAACTTTTTCAGTGGAGGTGAAAAATTTTAAATTGCTCCCAGAACCAAAAAATGCTGCTGAAAACTGCAGGACACAATTACAGGGTGATTTATTAAAGTTAGAACAGGCACAACTGCCATGGAAACATTACTGTTTTACCTGTCGTGTTTATGCACCAAAACATTGATTGAGGCGGTTTAGTGATTTCTTATTCTTAGCGAATGCTTCATTCCCTTACAGAAACCCACACAGCCCTGCTTATCACCCTCGGATATCAATTGCCCATGTATTCTGGAATGGGAGAGCTCAAATGCTTATCTTACGCAGATGATAATGTTTTTATTCTAAGCCGACCGGCAGACTCCAAAATGCTAGAAAAAGAAATTGCTAGCCCATGTCTGGCCACTGGCAAGGACTGAAAGACCAGGAAGTGAAAACGAAACGCTTAGAGCAAGAATTGAGCTTGAAGAGTCTAAATAATTGTATTCTCTATTCCGTCTGCAAAAGATCAGAAAATTAAATTAATATTTCCCGTTTTCTGATTTTCTAGGGTATTTTTGCGAAAAGTCAGGGAATTTTCCGATTTTGGTCAGGGAAAGTCAGGGAATTTTGAAATCCCGGATCTGTATGAACCCTGATTGTGCTGCGTCTGTATGTTGTCTTTGACTGGTCAGCTACCATAAACTCTTTAACGATATACAATGGCCATACAGTATATACATTCTATACAAATCTATAACACCTATGCTGCAACAGCACCAACAACAACGCAATGGAAGTATATCTTTCCAGTGGATTCAACAAGAACAATACCCTCTGGCCGTCAACAGATAGTGAAAAATGCATAACGAAGTGAGGACCGGCTTCAAACCATAGGCGATGTAAATCCAAATACTGAAACAAACATAACGAATTTAT
>JASANB010001360.1:0-12483 GCA_030248155.1 Sabatieria punctata
ATATGCAGGGTTCGTGCGGGACCTGGAAAGTCAGGGAGTCATGGAAAAGTCAGGGAATTCAAAAAAAGTCAGGGAATCAGGGAAAAGTCAGGGAATTTGGTGTCCGGTCAGGGAAAAATTTGATAGCAGTAGAATACTCTCGCGCCCAAAGGGCCCTGTCAGAGCTTTACACACCACCCTTTTGAAAATGGGACTTCGGACTTTCCACAACTACTAGAACTTGAAATTTTACCTTCAGAATACTGTTTAAATGCGTTTTTCAGAGCTAATTTTTCAAAATTGTCTCATTCTTGGTAGAATTTCATCACTCATGTTGGTCAGGGAATTTTGACTTTGGTCAGGGAAAAGTCAGGGAAAGGTCAGGGAATTTTGCTCTGAAAAAGCCGCACGAACCCTGTATATGGTACCAGTCCGTTCAGATTTCGTTCCATATGGTACCGGCAACCATGGCCATCGATACGGTACCATTATGCATATGGGTGACGGTACCATATTTTGCCACTAGTCTAGGTACCGGTACCATATTATTATATGGTGCCAGTACCATAAGCGGCGTTAAGTGACAGACTGTATAAAGTGCTTAAGCGAATTTAGATGTAACATTCGACTTTTAAAAAACTGATTCTATGTCGATTTGGGGATGTCCATAAACTACATCGTTCAAAAATTTTCCACCCCTCCCGACGTTTTTCGACATTGCAGTACAGCCCCGTAAAAACTACAACGCTTTTGACTGGCAGCCACCTGACTAAACTTGGTACTGTGTCCGATATTGGAAAATGTACATAATCATAATACTGTAGAAACTAGAGTGCGAACAATACCTAGAAAACCCAATACCCCAATACCCAATACCCAATACCAATACCTGAGACCCCCAATACCCCAATACCCAATACCCAATACCCAATACTTGCGTAGCTGGGCCAAAAATTGCATTTCACTGGACAGGTACATGCCAGTTGTGTACAAAAGATTTTTGGCACGGCAATTAAAATTTTTAAAGGCTTGGTTGGGCCGCTGCCCAAGCAGGGCGAGAAAATTTTGAAAAATTAGCCTTCCAGAAAGGATTTAGAAGCCATTTTGGGCGTAAAATTAACAGAAATTATCAGTTTTGGTACTTAATGTTTCGTAAATCAGTCGTGTTTCTTAGGTACTTCCGGCGAATTTTTTCCGAACTCTGCCCGAAATTGTGTGCACCACCACAATAGCCATGTGTACGGTACTGGTACATTACGGTGACATTAGAAATGTCACCAGTTTTATTAATTACCGATGTAGCGCTTAGAAAAGCGTACACTTTAGGAAATTCTACTAACGTTTAGTTGATTAGGCCGTCCATAAACGACGTCCTTCCAGAGGGGGAGGGGAGGGGGGTCGGCTGAAATGCGACGATAGACGACGCACCAGGAGACGGAGGGGTTAGCAAAAAACGACGTCACTTTTTTCGGAATTTTAGGGAACTTTGATTGTATTATTTTCATTTTAATTATATTCTGTCAAATTTTTCTACATACAGAAAAGCTTCCCAGAGTGGTTGTAACGATCTATTCAATTGATTGTAGTATGGTAACAAGAAAACATGACAGTACTGTATGTACTGCACTTTTTTCTGGAGGGGGGTAAACCGAAAACGACCTCGCCTTAGGGGGAAGTGGTTCCCAAGAAACGACGCAAGGCGATTTTGGGGAAAAGGGGCCCCGAAAAATTGGGATTTTGGATGGATGGCTCCTTAACGCGAAAACAGCTTCCTAAACCGAATCATCGATCAACTTTTTCGAATTTTTCAGATCAATTTTTTCAGGTTAACATCGATTTTTCTCTATTTTTAGCTGTCCCAATTAGTATTGGGTATTGGGGGGTAAAAACCCCAATACCCAATACCCAATACCCAATACCTGGAAAACACCCCAATACACCCAATACCCAATACCCAATACCCAATACCAGTTCGCACTCTAGTAGAAACTATGAAAAAGAAGTTTTTTGACAGTGAATTACCATCTTGGCAATTGGAAACATGAACTGGGTTGAGTTTTCCTTGTAATACAGTCAGGCACTTAACGCCGTTTATGGTACCGACACCATATAAGGTGCCGGTACCATATATGGTACCGGTACCGTAGGTAGTGGTACCATATATGGTACCGGCACCATATAAGATACCGGTACCATATATGGTACCCCCACCTTCGGGACCTGTGGTCTGTGACACGTTCGAGGTCTGTGGTGGTACCATATATGGTACCGGTACCATATATGGTGACGGTACCATATAAGGTGCCGGTACCATATATGGTACCGGCACCATATATGGTACCCCCACCTTCGCGTTTTTCCGGTACCGGTACCATATATGGTACCACTCCGTTCAGATTTCGTACCATATATGGTACCGGCACCCATGGCCATGGGTAGGGGTACCATATATGGTACCACCACAGTCGCCGAACGTGGGGGCACCATATATGGTATCGGTACCATATATGGTACCGGCACCTTATATGGTGTCGGTACCATAAACGGCGTTAAGTGCCTGACTGTAATAGTGTTGCGGACGAAAGCATCTTAGGCACCTAAAAACAGCGACGTTTTCTATTACAACCCCACGCTTTCTGACGTTCTTCCAACCACCCGGCCGTCTGCCTGAACGTCATATTTAGTGTAAATGTTTTCTGAGATAAGTGATTTGAGAGGGCACGCCCAGCATGAGTCAAGCGAGCAGCGAGAGCGGCACAATATCGGCTGTGCTTCCTGACTGGCTGCGAATCGGAGCTGAGGTTGCGGTCGCTTCCATTGGCCATGTCGCAGTGGTTCGTTACATTGGCAGTTGCGAATTTGAGCCCGGTCTATGGGTTGGTCTCCAACTTTCCGAAGCCAAAGGTAGTATTTATTTTGCTTCCTCCTCAAAATTAGAGTACTGTACTGGGTTTTGAAAGATCATTTAAAGCCTATTTTTCACCTTGACCCATTCAGGTAACAACAACGGCACAGTGCAAGGTATAAGGTACTTTGATTGCGAACCTCAGTACGGACTTTTCGTCAGGCAAGATGATTTGGAGCCTTTACGCACTTCCTGAAAGCGATTCCTGCTCTCTTTATGTGTATTTTGATGTTTAAAAGTGCCAAACTGATATTTTCGACACCTTTCCTTACCTACAATTTTATGTACTCGATTTTAGGCTAATAATGTCTAAATTGTGTTTGGTTTGTCGTTAAGGGAGGTCCCAAAGTGGGACAGAAATATTCAGTTACTCTGTACAGTATTTATCGAGTTGTACATTGCACACTGTTAGGTTTCTACTCATCGTCCGGGTACCAATTTCACGTCAGTTAAAGCGATACAAGTTTTAATATTATTTTAGTCTTCTAATTAATAGTTTTTTTTTGGTTACTTTGTCTGTCGGTTTGTGTTTCATTTAAACCGATAAATGATTGTGATGTTTTGTGATATAATTTCGGCAAGCCCTTGGTTGACCTATTCGTGCTAGTCGAACAGCATTCTGCTATTTTTTAGGAAACTGTCTGTCTTGGTTTCCCTCGTAATCATACTTATTAAGATTAAAAATCCGAATGCATAAAATGGAAAAGTGCTGATTTGTTTTATTGCTTACAAGTGCTAATACTGTTTCAAATGCAGGAGCTCCTTTGACAGAAACTACTCTTACCGAACTAAACCTACACGTAACGTACTATTCTGTCAAGACAAACCAAACCAAACCGACCATTTACACAAATAAATGCACAATAGACTTATCGGGAGAATATGGACAGAGGAGTCAGATCAAAAAACAAATGGAATGTGTTAAGACACAGCACACGACACCGGGCAAAAACGCGTTACTTAGTAAGTAGTAAAGCAATCGATAATCTAGCGGACACGCACTCAGCAGGACCTGGGTAAAAATATCGATAACAGGAATGAGACATCTCTATTAAACGGTAAAGCTTCACAGCATCACATTGGACTAGATAGGTGAGCCTATGAAAGTAATGCAATACACTAACGAATACCCGAGATTCGACGTAGCGCCAGTAAACGCAGATCGACCAGTGGTACAGACAGTTTTAAAGCTAAAACTAGAACTCCGCTAACCCTTTCCAAGCCGTCCTCTTCTGTCCAACAGAAAGCTCAAAATTCGGTTCACGTGTTTGTGTTCGTGAACGGAGAACGAAAAAAGATTCGGGCTGTTGGAAAGGGTTAAACCAAAATCTCACTCACTTGGACTGTACAGTAGCAGTAGCACACAGAACAGAATCGGAAGGAACACTGTGCGACTACAGGTACTAGTTGAGCATGAGTTAGTAGAGCCAAACAGTTCAAGCCGGGCTGCGAAAGATTAGCTGTTAAGTGATTATCAAGCTACAGCTACTGCTAGCATGCAAGCTCGACATGAGGGAGGGAGGGGTCGCACTAACCAAGCACTTTTTGCAGAAAATGCCTGCGACCTCATTCGCGCTTCTTGGCATCGTTACATAAGACAAGTCCGTTCTGACAGTCCCCCTGACCGCCGGATAAATCGGCTGGCAGACTGCCGTTAGCTGCACGGACAGAGGGAGGCGGAGAGTAGAGCAGTTTACGCCAGAGACGCAGCACAGCCTGACAGAGCAGCGAGTAGATACGGGTGTGCAATGGCACGAAGGCGCTCTGGTGCACCACCGACAGGAGACGCCAGTAGCGGCCTCTGAACGGGTCAGACACGGCCGGACAGATCACGTTGTTGAGATTGACTTGCGTCAGCTGAAACACCTCAACTGCCTATGCGCACTGAACACTGGCCCGCCCGCGTACCAGACCCAAGATCTGCAGTGGAATGAAGTGATACAGAATCAGAAAACTCATGGTGAACACCATGAAATCCTTGTCGAAAATACCCTCCAAACTGTACGCCCCTGAAATGCAGAAAATTAGGCAGAAATACACCTGCTTCAAACAACTCACCTCCCAAAGTGATCAAATAGAACGGTATAATAAGAATGAGGCAATGCTGGGTGTAGTAGGTGGCAACTTCGTACTGCAGCTGAAACAAAGTAACTTGCCATCGGCACTAAACAACACATTCATGAAGAACACGAACCCCCAACATTTTTGTACGTAGCGTTCACTCTTAACCCTAGTTTATACATTGCCACCGGGGGCACTTTCTAGATCGCTACAAACGGCGCAATTAATTTAGGCTTAGGCAAACCGAGAAATGCCTCCGGGGATACACGGGCTGAGGTTTACCCCCCTCGCCGGCTAGAACCCCCTCCCGGAAGGAAAATTTCTATAAGCACTTCTATAAGCTAAAATAGGCGTTTTGTGGACTTGGACCCTCGATAGCTCCAGACCCCCTCCGGGTTTTTCCGAGCCATTAACTGGGTGTTCTGCCAGTCCACCAAACTCTATCTAAATTGCGTGGTTAGCAACGATTTAGAAAATGCCAGAGGCGAAGTATACATCGGCCTTTAGGCTGATTTGGAAAGGGTTTTACGTAAATTAGCGAAAGCCCTACCACTCTAGTGTTGACAATAGGAAAGAGGAGTGCCAGCGTGGCTCCCGACAAGCTGACGAAGTGGAGTCTAAAGGTGAGAGCGGCCAGTCTGCCTGAGGGTTCGTCAAGCAGCAGCCAGATCTGAGCAACGGTGGCCACGTGACAGGGGTTGAGCAAGTAGATAACAGTCTGAGAGGCCATCTTGTAGCCCAGCTCTGCGCCGAACACCAGACACAGCAGCGCAGCCATGGTCCGACGCACCAACTGACTGCTGGCGCGGTTGAGCGCCGTCTCAGGCGGCAGTTGCATCCGTCGGTACGACACAACCATCACGTAGAGACAGAGCGGACAGACGATCAGACTCTCCAGCACCTTCTGCAGACTGGAAATGTAGCCGACGCATTGGGGACCGCCGTTGCCCTCCAGTGAGTGGTTCACTCCGCCGTAGAGAAACTCGGACAGCATTGCCACTACATGGGCCACAGCCACGGCCCTACCATCGGCTGAAATCTAACGCTCTATTGGCACTGGCGCAATTTCTGATCTGCCCGCTCCGGGAGTGCGCAAAATTTAGATTAGAAACGCGACGGCAAATTTTAGATGCCATCAGGCCCATAAATGGTCGCAAAAATCGGGACATTTGAATTTGTGGCGGCGACCATTCTGGTGGGTGGTCCAGGAAGGAAAAAGTCTGCTTGAAGTGGGTGGGTGTCTGAGTTACCACGAGCTAACTTCCTGCTGCTACATAAGCCTAATCATGGGCCTAATTTGGGCTGGGCAATAATAAGCACAATAAGCAAGTCTGAAAAAAGTTGGGACAGCAGCCCAAATGAGTCCTGTGCCTACGCATCAGGAAGCGCTGACTGAGCTAATGACATGGCTTTTCTTCGGCCAAAACGGCTCCCTATTCTGCTCGCGGTTGGTTTCACTTCTTAAAAGTCAGACAAAAAGAACTAGCTGAAAGCCAGACCGTCAGTTAAAGAGCACATGCTACGTAGGTTAGGTTTTAATTTTATACGGTGTTGATCTGAAAAACAACAATCAAGAAGAATGAACGTCCGATGTGGACTAGGCACGTACGTAGCGTTTGAACGACTGTTTCAGGGAGCGTTGTATTCAGAAAAGTTCTTCTGACAAAAAATCTAGGGATTTTGGCTGGCTTGAATACGGATCAGGTGTAGCTGGGGGGAAACAGGAACCGATCCCAAACAGAAATTAATGTGTTTAATGATCATAATCAATTATAAATTAACAAGTTTTATCGATAAATATCGATTATCGAATGTTTTTTAGCAAAATATCAAAATCGTTCAAATATGGTTATGTTACAGATCATTTGAAAGCCCTTGGTCGGACGAATCTAATAATCACTACGCCAGCAAAGGGCACGCCCCAGGGGGGCCTGTTTTGCCAATAAAAGAGTATCTCTAGAGACACATCAGTATAGGGCTCGGTCCGGAGGGTCTGTTTTCAAAATATAAAAAGAACCCTAGGGGACGAATCAGTATGGGGCACGCTCCAGAGGACCTGTTTTCCAAGTATATAAAAGGGGAGGTGTTATTTTTGTTTTTGAGTTTTCCAAGTATATAAATACCCCTAGGGGGGGGGCAAATGTATGGGGACGCTGGGGGGGTGTATTTTTTATAAGGGAGAATTTAATAAAATATATATTATATTTTGATGATAAATTGTTATGTTTATATGGTTTAAAATTTTATTGGGTGGGGGGGGGGGTCTGGTTGTGGTTGGTTGGGGGGGAAGGGTTGGGGGGAGGGGGGGAGGGGAGAGGAGTAAGGAAAGGTGGCAAATGGCGGGTCGTCCTCTTGATGACCTGCAAGTCATACCCACACCTCCCAGCGGTGCCCCCTGGAGCTGGGCGCCCCGCTTGGGCACCCAGTACCAACGTGGGATGGCGAAACTTTTCTCTATGGAAGGAGAAAGCAAAACATGCCCCGGTACCCAGCAAAGGGGCTTCATAATCTCTGGGGACCCCACCGACAGTGCGGTGACGGCAGGTGCTGTCGGTGGTCCACTCCCGTCTGCGAGTAGCAGATCTGTCATTGCCTGCGGACTGACCGGTGCTGGTGACGGGTCGTTAGGCCCTGATGTCACTGGTCAGGAAGCGGGCCACTCGGAGGAACAGGGGGCCGCATCGGTGGCGAACCTGGTAGAAGAAGTGGCTAGCCTTCGGGTGAAGCCGAGAAGACCAAGTGGGGCGCAGCAGCGGAAGAAACGGAAGGCTCGGCAGGCTGCTTCGGCAGCGACAGAGCCATCTGGATCTTCCTCCCTGCAACCCACCGCTGGTAGTCAACCTGGTAGTAGCTCGGGAGCTGCCTCGAAAGAGGCTGAGAAACCGGGTGAAACTGGGAAGACTTTTCTAAAGAAAGCGAAAGCTGGGGGAGCACCTGGTACCCGAAAGCGTCCTCGGGTGTCAGGTGAGACCCCGGTGAGTAGCAAACAACAGAAGCCAAAGCGGTTCCGGGAGGGAACTGCGAGTAGCTACGCAGATGCGGTGGTGAGAGAGCTGCAAGCAGCAGTTGTGTGCAAGGACGACCCCTATCGACACCTGGAAACAGGCGAAGTGTCGGGGATCAGAGCAGCACTGGTGCAGGCAGTTAGGAGTAGGGACACCTCTGGTGTCACACCCAGGTTCGAGGGCTCCGGATTGATGCAGGGGGTCTTCAAGGTCACCTGCGCAAATCAGGAAAGCCTCGACTGGTTGTTGCAGCAGTCGGTGTTCCTGTCAGGTGAGGAAGGCGGGGAAGCTCAACGGTACACCATTGTGCCGGTGAGCCAACTGCCTAAGTGGACTCGAGTGAACCTGCTGATTCCGGGTGTTCAACAACAACCGGAAATAGTATTGGGCACACTCAAGGACCAGAATCCAGGTCTCAGGACCGACCGGTGGCGCATTCTTGACACTAGGAGTGGTGAGTCACACACTCACTACTTTATTAGTGTTGATGATGTGTCCCTGGGCGTTCTTCGAGGCCTGGACATGCGACCTTACTTTGAGCTGAGTCGGGTGACCATCTGGTCAACCAACAAGGAAGCTCGGGTAAGGAGTAAAGATTAAGTATAGGGAGGGTGGTGCAGTGTGTTGAATGATGCCAGCGCCAACCAACCTTATGGTTATTCAGATCAACTTGCAGCATAGCCGTGCGGCTTCTGCGGTTCTATGCAGGAGCCTGGCGAAGCTGCAGACAAGTGGATCTGTTATAGCCTTAATCCAGGAACCGTACACGATTAATAATCGAGTTGCGGGTTTAGGATCTTTAGGGGGCCGTATTTATCGAGGTGTACCTGGTCAACATGTTAGATCTTGTATTTATGCTTCTAGGGCGTTAGATGTAGTATTCATGCCTCATCTAAGTACCCAGGATGCTAGTACAATAGAAGTAGACTTGTTGGTGGGCGGACGGAGAAGATTGGTTGTCTTCTCCTCTATCTACCTGCCACAAGTTGTAGGGGGGAGTTACCTCCAACCCGTGAAATGATAAAAGTGGTGGATTTTTGCCATCGGGGCCATCGCTCCCTAGTAATAGGCTGTGATGCTAATGCACATCATACAGTTTGGGGATGTCGGGATGTAAATGCCCGAGGCCATCACCTTCTGGAGTATGTCATTGCCTCTGATTTAGAAATCATTAACAGGGGTCATGAACCCACCTTTATAGGTAGGGGTCTCTCTGTTATAGATCTTACTTTAGTGTCTCCATGCATTGCAATGGATATCTTAGATTGGCGTGTGGCGCGGGAAGATTCACTATCTGACCATAGACACATTTATTTTCAGATACGCCTGGAAAGAGCACCACCTGAATATCGGAGGTACCCGCGTTCTACGGACTGGGGTGTCTATAAAGACAACCTAGGACGTAAACTGGGCGACCGTCAGGTGATCATCCGGGACGTACAAGGATTAGAAGAGGAAGTGAGTTTGCTCCAAGGTAGTATTTTGAACTCATTCGAAGGGGCTTGCCCGCTAAAAAGAGTTAGGACTGGGAGTAGCCGGGTCCCTTGGTGGAACCGGCAACTATCGGTACTACGAAGTGAATGTAGAAGGAAGTTGCGCTGGGCACTACTCACCCGGGCCGAACAGGACTGGGATGAGTATAGGAGTGCTCAACGGAAGTATAAGGCGACTGTCAAGTCTGCTAAGAAGGAATCCTGGAGGGAATTCTGTACGGAAGTGGAGGGGGTTAAGGCCACTGCACGGCTAAACAGAGTTCTCAACAGGGATCCTCCAATAGAGGTCGGTATGCTTCAGTTACCAGATGGGACTTACACGGAAAGTAGGGAGACTGCTTTGTCATACCTACTAGATGTGCATTTTCCTGGGGGAACTGCAGCAAACATGACATTGGAACCGGACAACCAGGCTCCAGGGGGAGCCCGGGGTGACTGGAGATTAGCTGACAGAATTGTCACGGAGGATAAGGTGATATGGGCGGTGAAAACTTTCCAACCATACAAATCCTCTGGACCAGACGGAGTTTTTCCGGCACTCTTGCAACAAGGGCTTGATATTCTTATCAAACCTATGGTGCGAGTGTTTAGAGCATCAGTTGCACTGGCTTATATACCTCAACTCTGGCGAGAGGTGAGGGTGGTTTTTATAGCCAAGCCAGGTAAGGACTCATACGCAAAAGCAAAATCCTTTCGACCAATTAGTCTATCCTCTTTCATGTTGAAGAGCGTGGAACGTTTGATCGATAGGTGGTTGAGAGATGGGGTGCTTCGGCACATACCACTCCACCCTAGTCAACACGCTTACCAGGTAGGAAAATCTGTGGAAACAGCTTTACACTGTCTGGTGGGTCGTGTGGATAGAGCTCTAGAGCGAAAAGAGTTTGCATTAGGAGCTTTCTTTGATATAGAAGGAGCTTTCTCCAATGCATCTTTTGCTTCCTTTGAGCGGGCGCTGAGGAGGAGAGGCGTGGAGAGTATCCTTATCCAATGGATACAGGCCATGCTTAAACTCCGTACTGTGACCGCTCATATGGGACAATGTAGTAGATCCATCAATACGCGAAGGGGGTGTCCACAAGGAGGGGTTTTATCTCCCCTACTTTGGATACTCCTTGTAGATAGCCTACTGGTGCGTTTAAACGATTCGTCGTTCAACGCCCTAGGCTATGCGGATGATGGGGTAGTTCTCATAGAAGGACAATTCCTAGACACTGTGTGTGACCTCATGCAGAGGGCGCTTACAGTTGTCCAAGGATGGTGTGAAGAAGAAGGTCTGGCAGTACAGCCGGACAAGTTAGAGCTGATCCTATTCACAAGGAGACGGCGGCTAACTGGGCTTAAACTCCCTAAGATCTATGGGAAACGGCTTCAGTTAGTCAAAAGAGTTAAATATTTGGGGGTCGTTTTGGACTCCCGTTTAGACTGGGCAGCCCATCTTGAGACCAAATGCTCTAAAGCTAAGGCAGCTTTCTGCCAGGCCAAAAGAGCAATTGGGAACAACTGGGGATTGTCACCTAAGATGGTCAGGTGGCTGTATCTGGCAGTCATTAGACCTATGATAGCGTTTGCTGCTGTAGTGTGGTGGAAACGGACGAACCTGGAATGCGTCAAAACACAGCTAGGCCGTATACAACGACTGGCATGTTTATGCATAACAGGGGCTCTAAAAACAACACCTACAGCAGCAATGGAAGTTCTGTTGTGTCTTCCACCGCTACACACCTGGATTCAAGTGGAAGCGATGGCGACCTGCTACAGACTTAAAAGTACTAATCAGTGGCACAGGGTAGGTCGTGGTCACTGTAGTGTTTGGGCACAATTGTGCGGTTTATCGCCATTGTACCAATTCCCAAGTGACCAACAACTACCCAATTATGTGTTTGATAAGAAATACCAAGTCGACTTCCCGAGTAGGGAGGTCTGGCAAGGTAATGTTCCTAATGCAACCGATACTCTCTACTGTTATACGGATGGTTCCAGGTTAACAGGTTTGGAGAATTCGGGAGCAGGAGTATTTATACAGAGACTAGGGGTAGAGGATTCCTTTCCCCTGGGAAAATACGCAACGGTTTTCCAGGCGGAGGTCTATGCCATTTTGAACTGCGCCAGGGATCCCGGATTAGTTAACTGTCTTGAGCAGAAGATCTGTATTTGTTCAGATAGTCAAGCAGCTTTAAAAGCTTTAGTATCTCCACGCATCAGCTCTAAGTTGGTTGCAGAGTGTGTCAGGGAACTACAACGACTGGCGCTTCAGAAGAAGCTACAGCTGGTGTGGGTACCTGGACACTCGAATGTGGAGGGAAATGAGGAAGCTGACCGACTAGCCCGCGGCTTCAGAGTTGCCACTTATAGGGCCGGAACCGGCCCTTGGCATCTCTGTTAAGAAAGTGCGTACTGAATTAAGAAGTTGGGCTAGGAACCAGTTGCAGTTTGACTGGGATCTAAGGACCGACTGTAGGCAGTCTAAGCAGTTTGTTCTGGGACCTAGATCGGTAGTAACCAGAGAACTACTTAGTTTTAGTAGAAGGGAACTAAAGCTGGTGGTTGGTTGGTTAACCGGACACAGTAGTAACCTTAATAAGCATCTTAGCATTATGGGCCTGGTGGATGATCCAACATGCTCCTTCTGCTCAGAAGAAGAGGAAACGCCTGAACATTTGGTCACACAATGTGACGCATTGGCTGGGCGTAGGTATAGGATCCTGGGGCGAAGGTATCTGACCACCCAGGAGCTGAGTGAATTATCTGTTAGGGACCTCCTGAGGCTGATTAAAGCCTCGGGTAGGTGGTAAGTTCGACTTGGTCGATTTCATTTATACGGGGCATCGAAATGGACCCTCGGGTCTGATCGTAGGGTCGTATGGTCGACCCCCCCGTCACATCGAAATCGAAATCAGGGCAAAATGGGATCAATAAATTCTTAAAAGATTGCTGAAATTTTCATTAATGTGCTCTGCTTAGATCCTGAGATATACGCCCTCATTAGGGACCCCTAAAAGTCAGTTAAGCTAAGCCCTGTATGTATGATACCATAGCT
>JASANB010001361.1:0-20537 GCA_030248155.1 Sabatieria punctata
TATGACCGTGCCAGGATTCACAAACTTACTTTCAGTTTTGAAATTTTGGTTTCTGCTGGGTTGAATTTCCCTGCTTCAAATGTTTTGCGACTGCTAAACCAGGCTTCTACATAAACATTCACACCTTCTATAGCAAAACATATCCAGGGAACCCTATGTAACCATAATTATCGGTGCACTGGTAGTTTTTTAACACTCGCAAAAGTAGCCTCGCTTGAAGAGTGTGAACGTTCATGCGATAGGTAAAAAAGCATAGTTGGTAAATCTCCGTTCTGAGCATAGGTTACAAAAACAAGGTGTGTACACGAAGAATGAACAGAAACAGAATGTAAGGGAAAAAGAAACAAAAAGACATGCCATAGACCAGCACGGAGATACAAGTAACAAAAAAGGGGTCTGCGGATCTGCTCCTCGCCCAACTTAGGTCAGACCTCCCGATCGAGGGATCCCACAGACGATTTCTCCGACCCCTTCCAATTTTCTCGCACGTACGTAGTTCTTTGAGGAAATTTTTCGATTTTTTTAGAATTTCAGAAACTAAAATTGCTAAAATCGCCTACAAAATAGCACTTTTTAGCTGTCTATGACCAAAATTAGAGATTTTTAGCCGAAAATTGCGATTTTTGCTCTATTTCAGCGTTTTTAGTACTCAACCATCCTCCCGTAGAACTTGGGTTCAGACCTCTCTGGGCCGGCGCCAGACCATCAATCCCTAACGGCACCGGATTCGGATATTGGGGTACCGGATACTAATTCAATATCATACATGTAGTTGGGGGGAATGGGGGGGTATTTCCCCCCCAGGCCCGATTTTCGGAGAAAATTCCCCCCCCAGCCGGATTCTGGGGGGGGGAATTTTTTGAAACCCTATTTTGGGTTTGTAAACCTGCAAACAGGGTTCCAGAAGCCCTGATTAGGGTTTCAGAAACCCAACTTGGGTTCCGGAGCCCTAGCTTGGGTTTCAAAAACCCTAAATAGGGTTCCGGAACCCTGTTTTGGGTTTCAGAAACCCTAAACAGGGTTCCGAAACCCTGCTTTTGGGTTACTGAAACCCTAAATAGGGTTCCGGAACCCTAATTTGGATTACTGAAACCCTAATTTGGGTTTCTGAAACCCTAAATAGGGTTCCGGAACCCTAATTTGGGTTACTGAAACCCTAAATAGGGTTCCGGAACCCTAATTTGGGTTTCTGAAACCCTAAATAGGGTTCCGGAACCCTAATTTGGGTTACTGAAACCCTAAATAGGGTTCCGGAACCCTAATCTGGGTTACTGAAACCCTAATTTCGGTTACTGAAACCCTAAATAGGGTTCCGGAACCCTATTTTGGGTTTCTGAAACCCTAAATAGGGTTCCGGAACCCTAATTTGGGTTACTGAAACCCTAATTTCGGTTACTGAAACCCTAAATAGGGTTCCGGAACCCTATTTTGGGTTACTGAAACCCTAATTTGGGTTACTGAAACTCTAAATTGGGTTCCAGAACCCTAATTTGGGTTTCTGGAGGGCCGAAATAGGGTTCCGGAACCCTAATTTGGGTTACTGAAACCCTAAATAGGGTTCCGGAACCCTAATTTGGGTTTCTGGAGGGCCGAAATAGGGTTCCGGAACCCTAATTTGAGTTACTGAAACCCTAAATAGGGTTCTAGAACCCTAATTTTGGTTTCTGGAGGCCCAAAATAGGGTTCCGGAACCCTAATTTGGGTTTAAAAATCTCTAAAGAAGGTTCCAGAAATGCATTTTAACTGTATTATGTCGAATAAAATGGTTTTTTTGCACGTTTTAAAGCAAAATTAGCTTTTTTTGCACATTTTAAATTAAAGATAAGGTTTTTTCCACGTTTTACAGCAAAAGTAGGGTTTTAAATAGGGTTCCGAAACCCTGTTTTTGGGTTACTGAAACCCTAAATAGGGTTCCGGAACCCTAATTTGGATTACTGAAACCCTAATTTGGGTTTCTGAAACCCTAAATAGGGTTCCGGAACCCTAATTTGGGTTACTGAAACCCTAAATAGGGTTCCGGAACCCTAATTTGGGTTTCTGAAACCCTAAATAGGGTTCCGGAACCCTAATTTGGGTTACTGAAACCCTAATTTGGGTTACTGAAACCCTAAATAGGGTTCCGGAACCCTAATTTGGGTTACTGAAACCCTAATTTCGGTTACTGAAACCCTAAATAGGGTTCCGGAACCCTATTTTGGGTTTCTGAAACCCTAAATAGGGTTCCGGAACCCTAATTTGGGTTACTGAAACCCTAATTTCGGTTACTGAAACCCTAAATAGGGTTCCGGAACCCTATTTTGGGTTACTGAAACCCTAATTTGGGTTACTGAAACTCTAAATTGGGTTCCAGAACCCTAATTTGGGTTTCTGGAGGGCCGAAATAGGGTTCCGGAACCCTAATTTGGGTTTCTGGAGGGCCGAAATAGGGTTCCGGAACCCTAATTTGAGTTACTGAAACCCTAAATAGGGTTCTAGAACCCTAATTTTGGTTTCTGGAGGCCCAAAATAGGGTTCCGGAACCCTAATTTGGGTTTAAAAATCTCTAAAGAAGGTTCCAGAAATGCATTTTAACTGTATTATGTCGAATAAAATGGTTTTTTTGCACGTTTTAAAGCAAAATTAGCTTTTTTTGCACATTTTAAATTAAAAATAAGGTTTTTTCCACGTTTTACAGCAAAAGTAGGGTTTTAAACGGAATTTTTGCACTTCAGACAGGATTTTTACCCCATTTTTAGTCCTCAAAACCCTGTTTTGAGCCCAAAAAAAGGTCGCTGAAACCCACTTTTGGACACCAAAAAAAGGTCGCTGAAACCCCCTTTGGGCATAGCCCTGAAACCCTATTTTGGATCAGAAAAATTCCCCCCCCAGCCGAAAACCCAGCTACATGTATGTTCAATATTTTCGTGGCTGTGAATTTTTGTAATGATATCAATGCCATTAAATTCCATATTTAGCAGACGTAATGCTTCACAAGTGTATTGGGAAGAGTGCAAAATAAATTTGTTAAAAATCAATTAAAAACGACAATTATGTCTCACATACTACAACCTAATGTTTTACAGGCAATTTTCACAATTTGCATTTTCGTGATTGAAATTACAAAAAATTGTGCGCCCCAGAAAAATTGAGGAAGCGTCTCCGATTTAAGGTTTTAGTCCTGCTGCCGGTGGGTGGAGGGCAAACCGCTGTTATCTGTAAGTACACGAATGTTTTGAAGGCAACAAAATACATGTAAATACTGACAGCAATACTGAATCGTGTCACGTTCATTTCACTGCTCAGCCGTGAGTGGTTGGCACGAGTAAATATTTTTACAGTGCGCTGCCTTTTCCGCACGAATTAATGCTAATCACAACAATAGTTTATCGCAATAGTTGTTGTTTAGGTTGCGCTACACTAAGTCACATGATGATTAACAACTGCTGATGAGTCTACGATTGGATGCGTAGAAGACAACGAAGGCGACAAGGTCGAGATACACTTCCAGTTGCCCAAATAATTTGCTGAAAGAATTGATGCGAAAATTAGCAGAAACAAAAGACACTGAATGTATTACCTTTCCAGAGCTTGACAGTGCCATCGGCACCTGATGAAGCCAGAACAGAACCAGTGATATTCCAACTCACTCGCCACACCTGAACAGCAACAAAATCAATCTTAAACTGCCGAAACAACTCTACTCCTATCTTTGTGTAGAATAATAACAGACACCTTATACGGAAGCTCAGTACTGTTCGTGCCTAGTCTGTTTATTACTGATAATTAATTATCGAAATTATAGTTTAAGCTTAAGAAATACAGTGGGCCGGAAAAAATGGAGGGGATGGCTTTTCGGCGGGGGTTGGAGAGTATATAACCGCTTTCCCAACAAAACGTCGCCAAATTTTCGGAGAGGGTGTGGCCGGCCAATTGAGGAGGTACGAGTAGTTCACGTCGTCGTCCTCCAAAAAAAGGTTGCCAACATTTTTCACAAAAAGATCGGGGGTTGCGCCTGCCAACCGAGGGTTTTGGCCGGGACCATGTATGATGGCAATTTTCGGAAACAAAACTTACTTGGCCAATGTGTGCATTGAGTGATACGATTTGGCGCACTTCGTATTTGGAGACCGAATCCGATTCACCTGTGTCGGTGAGTAAACTGAAATTTGGACTGAGTCAAAAAGGCAAATGCAGCTATTGGTTCGCACAGTGTTCCAAAAATAGTAAATTTAGATATATAAATTAAATGTTCATTGAAGAAAATTTGCCGAGTCAAAATCAGGTACATAGAATTAAATCAGTCGCCACTACTACTCAGATTTTTTCAAAATCCAACTTCCTCAGCCGAAATGCTAGCCCATGTGGGTGGAATCAGCTGTGATTTATTTTCGACGCAGACCCGGGTGGGGAGGAAAGACCGAAACGTTAGTGACCGTCTAAGGGGAGATTTCGAACACGTCAAAAACATACATGCCCCAGGGGAGTGGGGTTACCCCTAACCATACATGTAACAGCTCCGGGCCGACCTGGGGGGAGGGGGGTAGGGGGGGGGTTTTTTCCTCAGGTGGGGGGTCGAGGGGGGGGTTTCGCCCAGGTGGGGGGTCCCAAATTTCAAAAAGCTCCGAAACGCCTAGAAATGCGTTTTTAGCACGTTTTTTTCAGTAAGGACGCTAAAAATCGCTATTTTAAGCTGCCAAATAGCGTTTTAAAGCTAAAAACAAGCAAAAAATGACAAAAAGAGCTTCCAAAAACACCGATTTTTCTTAAATATCAGCAGTGGAAACGCGAAATTCGGCTTCCAAAGGCTTTTCAAGTGAATTTTAGGCTAAAAATTAGTGATTTCTGACCCAGTTTGCTAATACTGGAGCCACTACTAGTACTTGTATTTTTTGGTCGGGGGGAGGGGTCCCTTAACCTGTCTCGGGGGGGGGGGTGGGGGGGGTGAGGGGGGGGTTTGGCCTTTCCAGCAGGGGGGGGGGGTAACCCCCCCCAAACCCCCCCCTAGTACATGTATGCCCCTAACTAGCAACGTCAATCTCCTCATTACATCCTCTACCACCGAGACATTGTTAGGGACATTTTAGTTGCTTATCTCGATTCCACCGTAGTTTTCTACATAGTGGTATGAGTCACATGTACAGTTGTTCAAAATCTTTTGAAGGCCAAATTTTTTTGTTTTTTTTAAATGTTTAAAAATAGCTTTTTTAAACCGTCTTAAAGGGGTCCAACGCCTATTTGACAGAAAAATTGCGATTTTTAGCCTTATTATTGAACAAACTGTGCTAAAAACGCATTTCCAGGTGCTTTAGTACTTTCTGAAAGTTTTCACCCCATTACTGGACGAACCCCATTGGACCTCGTCACCTGGCAGGCAAACCGCCCCTATGCTCCCCTGGCCTGAACCTGTTACATGTGTGGTGAGGAAGATAAAACAAATCAGAATCAGATTACAGGGTTCGTGCGGCTTTTGTATAGCAAAATTCCCTGACTTTTCCCTGACTTTTCCATGACCAAAGTAAAAATTCCCTAACCAACCAGGGTGAGGAAACTGCAACCAATCTGAGCAAATTTTAAAAAATTGGCTTGTAAAACGCATTTAAACGGTAATCAGAGGGTAAATTTCCAGTTTAAGTATTAGTATATAAAGTCACCAGACCGATCTTCAAAATGGTGTTCTGTAAAGTGCTGACACGACCATTCGACGGCGAGATGTTTCTGCTGCTATCAAGTTTTTCCCTGACCAGACACCAAATTCCCTGACTTTTCCCTGATTCCCTGACTTTTTTTAAATTCCCTGACTTTTCCATGACTCCCTGACTTTCCAGGTCCCGCACGAACCCTGGATTAACTCTTATCACCTTCAACTAACTTCGCTTTGAAGTTTATTCTATTCTACACCGTGCTGGGCGGTTTGCATATTTTGCATACAACTGCGTCGAACCTATAACTTACTGTTGTTGCAAGGGCTTGAGGGAAAATATGTGAAGTTCTCTGGACGCCACTGCCAATAGGTGATAGGACCTTCCGAGATTTTCTGCGAATGCCAAGTCATAAACGGGCTCGATCAACGTTGCCAGAGTCTCTACCTTGTGCCACTTTTTGCCACTGAAACAGAACAGCAGAAATGAAACCTTGTTCTTGATCAGAATGACGTACACTTTTGTCATTGGCATAGTACCACGACCCAAATTTACAAAACTTTAACAAAAATATAAACTTCAGCAGGAATCCAACCTAGACATACGGCAGGTATAAGAATGAGTGAACCTGGAATCAACGCGTTCAAATAAAGCCACTTTTGCGCCAGGTGCGTTCGAATCGTCGCAGCCAACGGCGACAAGTGGTGGGTGGTACCTAAAAGCATTCAAAATTTCTGATAAAGCGGTTATAGATTGGGATTAAAAGTGTACTTGGATGTATTCCAGCAAATGCAGCTGCAGCGATGTTTTCCAACATTGATTTCACTAACTAAATTCCACTGGTTCAGAGCCATTACGTCCGGTGCTTCGTAGACGCGAAACACTCCGTTGGCGGAACAAGTGGCCTGCAGCCATTGACTTAGTTAGTGTAGTTCTACTACAGTCTTAAAGCTGCTCTTCATTATAACAAACATTTTTAACATTTTAAAACTTTTTTTGAAAATCGTCGACAAGGTGTCCGGTGTGCTAGTACAGGTAATTAATCACTAACAACTTCTCCGCTTTTGCACCTCAAGTCAGCTAACAAACCAGTTCGAAAACACCTACAGAGCCCTAAACACTGGTTCCAACTGCAAAATTTCTCCGAAAATCTTGTCTGTTGTGAAAGAATTTACTAAAAATTGCAGTAAAGCTTGTTATATCCAGAAAACAGATAAAGATGAGTGGGCACTGTGGCCGGGTGGGTGTGCTGCACTTGTGAGAGTAGCACGAAGGTAAAGAACTAATTCGGCTTCTTCTCTCAGATGCTTTAGTGCCAGTGTGTGCATGAAAACTAAAGGACTCACCAGAAGCAAACCTAGATGTTTTGGAGCGAAATGTATATCGGTTACGTTTGAGCGACTGTCGACTAATGCTGATTTTTTAACCCAGATGGTAGGTCGTCCGCAGTTCTGACTGCCATCGCTCACTTAAATGTCTCTCCATACACAACATAAGTCGTTAACAACCGTCTCACCAACTTCTTCCCAAATAGCAGCCGTTCTGTCAAACGAGCAGGTAGCAAGAATCTGACCGAACTCTGGATGCGCCCAGACCACCTTCCACACTGAACCGGTGTGAGTCTGAAACTTTACAAAACTGCCTGGAGCAGACTGCTTTACACAAAACATTAGCTGTTGCACAGAAAGACTGTCTTTTGCTCAGCTACAGACATGTCAAGCGGGCTGAGAGGGACTGCTCACTATGCAAGCTGGCTCTGCAACAAACACTTAACAGTCGCGCCGCGCCTCGTTAATATGACACCCTCGATTTCCATGACTTGTTAGTTATTGCCCCAATTATTTTACACGTTGTCGTATATTAAATGGCCCTCGGTTTCTGATTGTGTTTAACTGATTCATTACTATGGTAAAAAAAGCGGCCTGTTTATATGACCAACAGGAAATGGCTAAAATTTTTCTTAATTCGATGTTTACATTTGAGTTCTGATAACAATTTTTATTTTATAAGTCCTCAGCCGCCTGCTTTGCGCATGTCTGTCGAGACTTAAGAAAGAACGAATGCAAACACAACTTAACCTGTACCTTCCAGCTATTAGTGCACACCCAATTTCCTGTCTCTTCGTCTAGATCCCACACCTAAAATTTATACCATACGAACGATATGCGTCTGTTTAAGAAAAACCGGTTTCCCGTAAAGTACAAATATACTGGGATGTTGATTGAGTTTTACTAGGTATGTCGGCGAGATTGCAGTTCCAGTGCTGATACTAATGAACACTAACTCGGAGCTCAAAAATCGTACACTTAACTTTTTTTGGCTTTAACTTGAGCGAGAAAAAAACGGAAACGTACTAACTACTGGATTTTGTTGGCCTTAATCAAAGTTGTGTTCAGCGCACACTCCGACAGACACTGAACACGCATGAAGAACACAAAGACCCGAGAATAGGGATGCAAATGGTATAAAAAATACCAAATATCAAATAGTGAATGGTATTTTCTGAACCAAATAATACCAAATAGGTTTCAAAATAAGTCCTAAGCAATCTGAACTATTGCAAAAGATTATCTCTCTGATTTCGTGACCCAAATCAAGCTTTACCACGTTCAGATAACCCCTGCACTACTGGAAAAAGAATTTTAACAAGCTCTATGACGTGCTGAAGCTCATGTTCACATGTCTCTCAGCTGAGGCTAGTCAAATAAGGGCTTTTCAGTCATACAGGAAGCATCTCCGATGTACACGGCTCAGGTTAAGAAGTTTGGACAAAAGTGGAACATTCAGTTCAAACATCAATTTTAAGCATTTTATGCTGAGATCACAGTTATATAAACAGTTTTAATCCATTTTTTACTGTCTTAAGCAAGAAAATAGAGGAAAATGAAATCAAATCTTGTAAAACATAACATGATCGCAAAATAAGCTGAATTATTAGCTGAAAGTCCAAGCAATTCTGTTATTTAAACTATTTGGTATACAAAAATACCAAATACCAAACAATACCATTTCTCAAAAAATACCAAACAATACCGAATAATACCGGATACCATTTGCATCCCTACCCGAGAACACCTGGCGAACACAAGTATAGGCTCACAGCATTTCCTGAGATCTATTGGGCCTGACACATTGTTCAATTATAAAGTGCGAAATAACAATTGCTTATGCCTCTGTTGTTTTGGCAGCAGACCTTAACACTCTGATCACTGGAGCACGTGGCTATCCTTTTGCCGTGAAAATCATAGGCAACGTCGTGTATGAGATCTTTGTGGTCAGCAACAACTTTTGTGCCGGCGAACATCGACATACTAGCCATTTCGTATTTTTCCCAGAAACAGCTTGAGGTTTGAGATGTCGACCACTACTCAGCTTTTCTGAAACATGCAAGTTGAAAAAACAAATAATCTTCAAAACTTTATACAATATCCTGAAATTCGTGTCCCTCCTAGCCTAGCCTAGCCTACTTGAGTAGCAAACGCTAGAAATGAACTTGCTATGCTACTTTATACTTGCAGTGCATCTAGCTGGGGAGCATACATGTAACAGCCCCACCCAACTCAGGCCAGACCACTTCCGCATATATATCCTCTGTTATCCGCCACATCGCGGGGATTTCATGAAAAAACTCGTCCCTAAGTAGGGATGGGACCGGTATAAAAATACCGTATAGCATTTTCGATACCGCATGATACCGTATAGTATGCTCTAATAAGAAACGCTTCTTAGTTAAGTTGGAATATGCAGAAATCTGAAGATTAATATAAATTTTAATGACAAAATTCGGCACACCATTAGGTTCTTGAGTGAGTAGTAGAAGATGAATGACGTGCAATTTTTGTTGCACAGCTATAAAATATTACAATTTCAGTCAGGTCAATAAACAAAATTGCTAACCATTGCTAAGGTACAATAATAATACTACCATTGCTAACAACACCACCAAATGTGACAGTAACGCGCAGGGGTGGCTCGCTGGCCGGCCAGCCTCCGCCGCCGTAATTATGCGCCGCTATTGTTATGTTATGTCGAGCCCGCGGGCTGTGGCCTCCTATTCTATTGATCGGCGGCCGCTACAAACGTATTCCTTCTGAGGCTACTAAGCTTCCGGTTCTCCAGGCTGTGATATTTCCGGCGACATCACAAGCGAGGTATGCTCTCATTGTTGTCCTATCTGTCGGTGGCTATGTGTAATGGCTTCAGCTTCTGAGCGTAAACAGTGTCCGCACTGTGAGAAGAACTTTGCCTGGAAACGACTGCTGACGATTCACAGGAGACATAGGCGTGCGTGCTTCAGCTAAAGTCCGCCTTACAGGTGTCTTAGAATATCAAAGAAACCGTTTAGTACTACCCCGCAACTTTTCTACAATGTATGCCGGCGATCGGCCATCAGCTACAAGCCGTCCTACACTCTCTTTCGTTTCAGGATTTATGCGCAAGCTTCTGGCATTTCTGTCGTGTTTGTAGTGTTGGAGACAGCCAGACACAGTTACACTAAACTTCCCAGAATATTGATAAAGCATTTAAGCCATCAATTACAGCTAACCTTCCATCCTCAGCTACTATGACATTAAGGTCAAATCTTTAGCGAAGGATTCGTAATGCTGCACCAATATGCCGTACGTATTTTGAGTTGTGCAACCGAAACTGAACCTGTTTTTTGACTATTTTAATAAATTCAAAGCACCCAAATTATACTTCTAGAACAATAATTTCTCAACGTTCTCGGGTGTTTTTCTGTCCTCTTTTTCTGGTTTGCACTTTGACGGTTCTTTTACTGGCTAACCCTCCCTATGGGAGCAGACAGGTGATGGCCATGCTGCAGCCATTTTTGGTATTGACCTATCTGGTGAACACCGGCCGGCCGGCAGGCGTAATTGCTCGGCGCGCGCTGCACGCTCTTTATTGTTCGGCGGCAACTTTAAACTGGCTGCTGGTAGGCGGACCGGCCAAGCAGGGCGCTGGTCAACTGCCTGGCCGGTGTTGTGCAAATTTCTGACTCCCTACAATTTCTAACCCCCCCCCTGTAGGATGGGAGTCAGTTATTGTTGCAAATATGTGACTCTCTAGCATTTTTCCTTGCAAATTTCTGACTCCCCTTTGCAGAAATAATATACCTGTGGCTGTCCTTTACCCTTAATCCCCGAAAACTGGGGTGAAACCTGTCAAAAGCCAAGAGCCCATTTAAATGTATTGTACGTATATGTTGCTCTGTCTGCTTCAGAGTCAGATATTCTATATTCGTACTGCATGCATGGGGGAGTCAGAAATTTTCAGCAATTTGTGACTCCCGGGAGTCATTTTGTAGGGGGAGTCAGATATTGCCATTGGCACAGCACCGGCCGCCCGGTTAGCTGGTTGTAAATCATCTTTGACAAGAAATGAACACTCGTGTTCTTGGACAACAGACAGGACTTAGTAGATTTTTTATAAAACACAACACAAACCAGTTAGGTGAATACCAAAGCAAAACAATGATCAAGGAAGTGAATGTTACAAAAGAACGCATACAGTATCAGAAGCTGTGCGCCTTGTCACCTCCCCAATCAGTTTGAGCTTTCCCGTATTGATAAACAGAGTGACAACACGAGAACTTCTTGGGTTTGGTCAAGCGTGGTGAACGACGAGGAGAACCAGATCCGAATTGAGATTCTTTCAGAACTTGGCGATTTGAGCGTTTAGGCTTGGGCTAACTGTGAAACTATTGACAGCGCTGACCATTCGAACAACCAATTCAGTACCTTTTGATTGGAAGGATGTGAAACTGCTGGAAATACTAGACCCATGCGCAGTCATCCTCCGTCAAGCGAAAAAAGTCATTTAGGAAGAGCAAGAGAGAGAAAGTGCAAATAAAACAACAGCTCCCGGACGATGGTGCCTTCCATGGCGAGTGCTGCCACTCACCTGCCTCAACGTGGCGTCCGGGTGGCAACGGGACACCGCCGAGGCAGACAGGACGGTGAGAGAGCCCCTGGCCCAGCTTAGGGCCGGGGGATCTCGTTCTCGGCGAAAAGGGCACCAATCTCTATAAGGCACTTTGTCTCCGGACCCTCAGCAATGAGGTTTCTAGGTCATCTATTTCGGTGGTGCCGTCCTAGACGGGGTTTGCCACTGATCCTGATGCCTAGAATGAGGCTTCCTTCTTTCCCTGACATCAATTCTCTGGCTTGCCCAGTGATGCGATGTCTGGAGTCTGATTTACTTAGACACCTTCTTACTCTCTTGCCCATGCGCTGCCACAGGCCTCCTTTTGCTACTCCGTCTGGTTGCTACACCTGTGTCTGGCCGCTGGCCCAACGTGTCAGTCAAGTGGTATCACTTCCCTCCACTCACACACATCTGCTGATATGCTGCGCACGTGCTTCACCAGCGGCGTCCCTTCTCTGGCCCACCAGAGGTCAAAGCCGTCAACAACTCCCGGCGGTCTCACTTGTAACTGACACCACTCGCTATTGACGACTCAACCTGGGCCGAACACCTTTAGAGACGCCTTGCTTGCCATGTGCGACCTACTACGATACACTCCACCACACAATGAAGGGGCCATTTCCTTCGCCTCCCCTCACTCTCCACTCTACTGGCCACCCAGCTTTGGGTAATGGACGAACTCAAGCTTACTCCCTGGACTGCCAGAAACCTCTCGAAAATGCTGGTGGATCTCCGCCACTTCCTGATTTGGCGTATATTTCTCTCCTGTCTCTGTCTTTATCTCTCCTTTTCTCCTATAGTTTCTCACTCATGTTATGTGCGTGCCGTCCTCTTCCTTTCTCAGAGTCCTACAGTCGACTCCACTGCCAAATCGGCCTCATGGCCAGCGGCGTGGGGGAATACATCAATCAATCAATCAATCAAAAACAACAGCTCGGCTGACAGCACAGGCTAACCGGGCGGCCGGCCAGGCAGTTGACCAGCGCCCTGCTTGGCCGGTCCGCCTACCAGCAGCCAGTTTAAAGTTGCCGCCCAACAATAAAGAGCGTGCAGCGCGCGCCGAGCAATTACGCCGGCTGGCGGGCCGGTGTTCACCAGATAGGTCAATACCGCCATTTTTTAACAGAATTCAAAAGAAAACTTTCACTTAAACATGCATTTCAGACAAAAGCAAGAACTAGTATCGGAATCGGACCTAAGATTCGGCCGAGCGCTGCTCCTAACAATGGCTGCCACACTGAGGGCTCCAAATTTCAAACTCCCCTTTGTCGTAATTGTTTGGTTCAGGGACCAGAAAGTAGAGAGCAAATTGAGGAGCCATACGCTGAATCTCAGGCGGCAATGAACTGGAATAACCGATTTGCACTTTTCTCAGAGAGCTCGCCAATCCGTCAAAATAGTAGACCCCATCCGGACGTTTTATGAGGGCAGTGAAATGACCGGGTCGGTGCATAGTGATTGTAGCCAATTTGTAGTGATTGTATCTGCTACCAATGTGGCGCAGTCTGTTCGGGAGTCTGGCGAAGGCGAAAGCAATCCTCTATTTCCCCCAATTCGTATGTCCATCGGAAACATCCACGGACCATGGGGTATTTGAAGCTGGGAAAGGGTGGTAGGATCAGCCTCTGTTCTCTGTTTTTGAATTTGCTTGGCTCGGGTAAAGGCAAGGTAGACTCGCTCTCGCTGTGAAGCGCAGTAATTAACTCTGTAAGGACGCACCGGTTTGCATGTTCAATACAAAAGTTAGAATAGTACCCATCAAGAGATCGAACCGATGCACCAACTTTCGGGCTGCACGCTGCAGTGTAACGCTCACCACAAAACGGCAAGAATTCTTGATGACGATTGAACAAGCTCCTAATCTGACCTTCAAAACTGCGGCCTGGTTGTTCTCTACAGTATTAAACGTTACAGCTAGTTGAGAGCGCTTCAAATCTGCTAAACTTACTTTTCCAGGATAATTTCTCTTATTTCAGTAATTCGTTCCTGGCCAGCAGAAGACGGACAATCCGAGTATTGACAGAAGGTGTGCTCACTGCCAACCCAGCAGTACTGGAAATACTTTATGAGCCGTTGGTTCTCGTTTCCTTGTAAGTCTATTTGTGCCAGCGGAAGAATCCAAGTTCTGCAACAATTTGCGAGCCGTTTTATACACCGACATGACAATTCTAAAATTACGTACGTACGTACCTGCGATGCGTCATTGCACAACAGCTGGACAATAAACTGCGTTGCACCAACGGCATCTTACGTTTCAAGCAAGAAGTGGATTGTAAGCAGTGCTCGGTCTTTTTGGTCTTCTATTCCATTTCCGTTTGGGTTGGTGAGCAGATCGACGAAGTCAGGGCTGTCATGCAAATGACAGGACAGCGCCATTAGCACGTTGTCGATCGTGCAGGTGTTTGCAAGTCCACGTCCACCCCATTTGATGAACACAGGGTCACTTTCCTCTGCTGATTTCTGCTGTGTCATACGGTAAGCGCTGTTCGACTGTTTTTGTCGTTTGCTTCCTTGATCTCGACTTGCATACCCGGCATGTTTGCGCTTCCGTGCAGTATGCGTCGGGGGTGCAGGTTCCTTTTGCTGCCGTTTCTTACGAGTGGGGTCGGCCATCAAGCGAGCAACATGTCTGACCTGTCGAGCTACGATTTCCGATTCAATCAGCCCCCTCAAGTCTTCCGTCGGAATCTGCTCATGACCGCTGTAGGACTTGCAAGCGTGCCAAACGACGTAGTGTAGAGCGTCCGCGTGTACAGGCGGCTGTCGATCCACAAACAGAGACATTTGGCGCCATAGCTCCATGAGCTTTTCGTCAGTTGCTTCGTCTAGCTGCTCCAGTCGTGTAATCAACCGGTCTCGAGCTCTTCTCGTTCTTGCTGATCTTCTCGTTTTGTCTTTTGACCGTAGTGCTCTCCTTGATTGCATCATGACCATCGTGCCAGCGAAGGAACTGGTGCGAGTCAGAAGAATGCAGAGCGACCATCCACTGAGACCAGACTGGGTAACTAGGGTGTTTGGGGCGCCCAACCTACAATATATATACATACAGGGTGTGCCAAAAAAAAACAACCCAGCAGATTTTTCGCTGTAGCAACAGCAAATCTCAACCGATTTAAATGAATCCTTTTTTAAATGAAAGATAAATAAATCCTTAAAAGACTGCTGCAATTTTCATTAATGTACTCTGCTTAGTTCCTGAGATATTGGCTCTCAAAATCAAAACAGTGATTTTGGCAGTGAACAAGAGGGATTTTTTTATTATTCTGCACTTCGTAATAAAACGGATTCCTGCTACTGCTAAGGGCTCTTGGAGGCTTTACTGGTGACACAGAAACTCGGTTTACTTCAACAGTAAAGCATCATTAGCCCCAGAAGTAGGAATCTGCTTTGTTATGAAATGCAACGGAATCGCTCTTGTTCTTTGCCAAAATCTCTTTCGACTTAGAAGGCAAATATCTCAAGAACTAAACGGTGAATCTCGATAAAAATTGCACCAATCTTTGAAGAATTTATCAGCCTTTCATTCAAAAAAGGATTCATTCAAATCGGTTCAGATTCATTGTTGTAAAAGTTACAAATCTGCTGGGTTGTTCTTTATCACTCTTGTTCATCGCCAAAATCTCTGTTTTGACTTTGAGGACAAATATCTCAGGAACTAAGCAGGCTATCTTAATAAACGGTACATCAATCTTTCAAGAATTTATTTATCTTTCATTTAAAAAAGGATTCATTCAAATTGGTTGAGATTTGCGGTCGCTACAGCAAAAACTCTGCTGGGTTGTTTTTTTTTGGCACACCCTGTATATATATATACTGAAACGATAGCATATAAACCCGTCCGTTTAGCCTGTATAGCATTTTATTTGTGTTCTATTCCAGTAAAGTAAACTTCTCTATTTGGGGCAGTGACCCATTCTTTTAAATGTATAACTTTACTGGAATACGTAGAACACAAATAAACAATGATATTACGATATGAATAATATAGATGAAGCGTTTGGCACGTAATCTTGCCGTTGAACTCGACAGTGGTACGACTCAGGGATTGCAGTACTGCGTTTTTCTTCATTTCTGAAATGGTCCCATTTTCTGCAGTCCCATTCTTCTGAATTTCGGTAAAACCATGTTGTCTACAAAAGCCAACATGTTACGCAAGATGAATCGCATGTAGATACCAGTATACAGAATTGATTAACAGCATGTGTTTCACTTTAGTCTCAGCTTAGCTCGTTCGAGTAACTAGATGTGTATTCTTGGATCTGTTGGAGCAAATTTATTCTGCACTTCGAAATCGAAATGGTAGATTAACAAAAACCTTTCAAACAAACACATTCCATGCAATTTACACTGTTTTAATTGCGCACTGTTTCAGACGTTTAAGCGGTTATTACACATTGTAGAAAGGCAACGCACTGACAACACTCGCTAAATCGCTACATTTGCAACGCACCGTAGTTTTAGTCGCAAAAATACTCGGGGGCAATTTTGGTTGCATTTGTGTTGCACTTTTGCTGGGCACTGACGACGCGCCGAAATCTGAAAATGGGGTAATATGGAATCGGACCCCGGGCCCCCACCGAATTCGGATCCCCAGCGCGGTACGTAAACAGCGGTTTGTGGATTCGGAACCACACACAGGGACCGTAGTTTACATTTCGTGATACGTATTGTTTTTGAAAATTTTGGAGGCACACTTGGTGGAGACCTCTGTTTCCGACCATTCCCCGCATCCGCCGACCACCCTAACTTTAGGCCTCAGTTTCAAGGTTATGCTTAGGTTTAGGCTTAGGCTTAGCTGGGTGCAGGCAGATTCAGAGTTAGGATCAGCCTTAGGCTTAAGGTCAGGTTAACAAGTTTATCCACTGCTCCAATCAGAGTCGTCGCTAGCTGCCCACCTCTATAATTATCGGCTTGACAATATAAGGCAAACCCACTGAGGCTCCTTTGGTCAGTGCTGTTCGTCACCCTTTAGAACATTACTGCCACTCTGCTCTGAACTTAACCTAGGACTCCTGCTGACGACTGCCAACCGGTGCTGGTGAACCATGACTAGGTAGACGCTTGAGAGAGCACCGTCAAGCCACCCCGCCAAACTAAGCAACGCCCTGCTGTAAGTTCGTTTACTATATCACTCGGCTATCCGATCTTGAGGCTAAAGTCAGCAGGGCAGGCAGTACACTCAGCTCGTCGTGCGTGATTCGGATGCGGGTGCCCTGAGGAAAGTCGGCATAAATCTGAGCTTCTTCTTGTATCACCTCCGCCGCCGGATGGTGGATTGCGGCCATGCGACCTTGAGCGGCTATGGTGGCTGCCACCGAGCCCAGCTGACACAGACGAATGTTTCTGTTCAGACTGATCTCCACCAGCACCCCGCCACTCAGCAGCACTGCCAACGTGTCCACCGGGGTGACGCAGACGGTCGGACTCACGCTCACTTCCGGCTCCTCCATATATGTATACACTACTACACGTACATGTACAAATGATAGCACGCAATGTCTCCGTCTCTCCGTTGATCTGCCACTTGCTTGTCTAACCTACTTACTCTGGTCTCCTAAATAGTTGCGTGGTTGTACGCATGTGTTGAATATTTTCTACGTGTTTTCTGGATCACTGGCTAGGTTTAACATTTTCGGCGACTAATCGTAGCCTAAGAATCTGTCGATTATTTGTGCGAGTGCGTAAAAAAGACGAAGACCGAGTAACGTTTTACAGTGACATACAGTAGTGTGCATTAGTAACATATCCAGTAATGGTTGCTGATTACTAGAAACAGCAACCGTAAGACCAGTTTCCTGACAGTCATAGCTGAAATCAGGCATATCATTAAGGTTGGCAGATACGTAAGCATCTATCGCACCAGTAGTCGGAGTCAATCAAAAAGTGGTGGGCGGTTGTTCAGCCAGCGTCTTTCCAGCAGCAGCTACAAACGCCTTGATGCGTCCCATGACATTCTGGAATTTAATACGTACAGTACATGTATGTCTTTCTAAATCTACAACAAAGCAATAATAATCCACTATGAGAAATTATGCCCTGCAATTGGTTCAGGTTGGATGAAATGATGTGTCATATAGCACTGATGCCTGAGGTTTAAATTAGATGTACAGTATGTAAATGAGCTCAAAGTAGCTTGTTTTATTTTAACGTATTGACTTTGACATTTTGCCAAACCATCCCATCAACCCCAATCAGCCGCCGCTGCCACTCGCAGGCCCCTCAGGATTACAAAATTCTACCTCCCTCAGCTGAAATGCTAATGCCTGACCTGACCTGAACCGAACTTACTTGCGACTGTCCCACCTGCACTGCCTTGTCCCGCTCGCTGCAGCCACTCTCTGCCGTCATTGTGTCTAAGGTAGTTCGCTGATCAAGATACCGAGAATCAGTCACCTGTACAATGCTTTCTACAGAACGTCCTCGTCTCATCTTTTCCCGTACCTGCGTAGCTTTAGTAGTGTCGTCAACAGTGTCGATGTTGAATTTCAGTCCGCGTTTCATATACTCGATTTGGAGTGGCACTGGCCCTGCGGCTGCCTGCGGCCGGCCCTCTACTGCTGACCAATCTTGCTCTACAACAACGCCTCTGCAAGTAGCTACGCACTCGCCTCACAATTCACTTTGACCGCCATCTGCCAACTTCTCCTGCTCTTTAGAACTTTCCACCTTCGTCGTTACAGTTGAAGTGCTGGTTGCAGACACTGACAGTTTGTTTTGAGATTCTAATTCCGTGCCTGTAAGACGCTGATGCTATGAGGACAACAGCGGCAACACTCCTAACCTGCGCCATCATTTGGGCGCTCGTCTTGGGAACAGACTATATCCAGCATGTCTGACAGCATGGCTGAAACACTAGGTGAATCTGACAGTTCAGAGAAATGCACACCTACCATCTTCCTTTTGCTGCTGGATAGATGGGGGCTGTGTTCGACTTGCCTTTTGCCGTTTCATTTTACGTTTGGCTTTCTCTTTTGCTTTCTTGCTGGGCTTGGCCCTTGGCTCCTCGTCTACCTCTTCCTCCTCCTCTTCTTCTGCCTCCTCCTCCTCCTCCTCTTCCTCCTCCTCGTCCTCCGCCGCCACTGCCTCAGTCTCGGTTGCCGACTAGCAGTGAAAAGGTTATTTGGTCTGCACTACTGTATGTGATGAAGAGTATGATTGTTTTGTGTGAATGTTTAAGTGTGTTTGCATTATGTAGTTGCTTTGTGTGTTTGTGGTGTGTGCGTGAGTTGTGTTTTACTAGTGACCCGACATTAAACCCTTTCAGTACGTACCTGAGCAGAAAGCTGCTGGGCAAGCAGTTGATTGCGCTGAGCAGCTCCCCACCGCTCGGCCATCTCGGAGTCCATCTTCATTTGTTCCAAACCGCAAATACTTTCGTCAGTTATATAGCCACGATCAGCGTCAGTCTTGCTTTCCTCTTTCTAGTATAAAAATGCGTCCTTATCACTGCGCATGAGATGAGTACGCTTCCAGACGTTAGTACATACTGGCTTTGCATGTCCTACTTAAGTGCATCATCAAAAATTTACAAATTCTTCATGCACTTAGGGAGGTTATGTACGTATGTCTAAGAAAATGCGTGAAATCTTGACAAAATCGCCTGCTAAGAGATTCTATGAAATTATCAGGAATATCTACGCGTTTTTTAGTAAGAACATGATTACGTATTTTCAAACTTTTGGCGACAAAAACAGTAGGTTATGCAATAATGCGCGCAACTTGATTCTAATGAAACAAAACACGCTGTGGATTTCAGAGCCAGCTGTAGATATGTACGTAGCTCTAACGATGTACTTACAGCGGCGATGCACTTTGGAGGTACGTACAATACGAATTACATATAACTTTGTTAAAACACTGATCGTGCCAAAAATGCGTTTACGAAGGTGGCGCCTGTGTTAAAGCACATGCACAGCCACAAAAAAGTGATGCACTTATGAAGGTGATGCAGGTATGGGAGGTACTGTGGATCAGGTATACATGCTTCTGCATAGATGTGCAATACCCACCTCATCGAGTACTTTTTAAGTGTACCTATTGTACCTGATTTTGGGTATTTTTGGCCTGAAACGGACAAACAAACAAATAGCATCAGATAGTACAGTGTTTAAGACTCATTTGTTCATTAAAAAAGCGTGTTGGAAGCCTAATTTTTCAAAATTTTCTCGCTCTCGTTGGAACGTGACCTTAACCACGTCCATTCAGACTAGAAAAACAGCTAATTTTATATTCAGAACACTTGTCAAAAGCGTCTTGAAAGGTTAATTTTTTAAAATTTTCTCTCTCGTGCTGTTGGGTAACAATGAGTAGAGGCGAAGAGAAATCTGTTCCATACAGGTAAAAAGAGGTTTACAAAGAAGCCTAATTGGCGAAAATCAACACCACTAAAGATGGATCTGCAAAGCGATTCCGCACCCGATTCCCGATAATTTTGACAGTGGGTTTTGGTATTTTGAGCCAGTTTTATCACCCAAAATTCCGAAAACGACTGTGACCGACCATACATGTAACAGGTCATCCGCCGAAGGGGGAGGGGTGAGGGGGTCTGGCGCTGGCCGGAGGGCTGAGCCCAAATTTTGGGAGGGGTTGGTTGGGCACACGAAATCACAGTTTTTCGGCTAAAAAAAGTAAAAAATCGCTAATTTGGGTTGAATTACAGCTAAAAAGTGCTGTTTTACAGGCGATTTTGGAAATTTTTGTGCTGAAATTGCAAAAAATCGCAAAAATTTGCTCAAAAAATTACGTGCCAGAAAAATCGAAGGGGGGGGGGGGTCGGAAAAATCGTTTCGGGGGTTTCCATCCGGGGGGGGTCTGGCCTAAGTCGGGTGGGGCCAGACCCCCAGACCCGCTGTTACATGTATGACTGTGACTAGTGGTTTTAGCCGTTTTTCGAGCCTAAGCTGCCCTGGCATAAACGCTTTCTCGGCTAAATTCAGGATTTTAACATTATTTGACGAAATACCTGATTACTGTATTTTTGTGAATATTCCT
>JASANB010001363.1:0-26874 GCA_030248155.1 Sabatieria punctata
GGGCGGCCGATGGAATTTTTCGACCCCCCCATTTTTATTGGTTCACCATTTGAATTGCTCTATTATGAAACGCCAACAGCCGCGTCGTTTTCGCTCTGGCCGCACTCAAACTGGAGTAATGGTTTGAAGAAGGGTGCTGCGCTGGATCTCCCAGATTTGGCTCCTCCATACTCTTTCAACTGCTGTCAAATTAGCAGCTTTCGAGGATAGCACCTTGAAATTGGACACACTTATACAGATTTTCCCGCTCTTTCAAACGCAATAGAGAACGACTGAATACGATGGAAACTGCCAGATTCAGACACGATTTATTAATGTTTGGGGGACCCGAAATAGACGTGTCTTTCAATTGAAAGAAGTGCCTATGTGGCAACGAGCTCCAGAGCTGATATTTTCAACATAAGTTGACCATGTAAGGATGTATCAAAACTTACAGGCAAACCCACCGATTCGGCTTTGTTTGGGAGCTGTGCAGCTTTGAAGATGACCCTTTTGATCACGATTTTTAGGCATGACAAGCAAATGTAGATCAATTACTCTTTGTCGAAGCCACCTAGAGAGCTGTCACTTGCAACCCATACTAAAACGGGCATGCTCTTTCAGAATATCGAGCTTCATTTGCCTGTCCAGTTCTTCAGTCCCAAGTAATTTTCACATTTTCATGTGTATGCTGAATCTGACCGAATTTCCGGTACCATCTAACTAGGCTGGTCACTACTCCTGTAGTTTCCGGGTTAATCAACCTGAAATTCTATCCCGATTGTGCAGAATTTCCCGCTCCTTCAATTGATTCACTCGCCGCATCGATCGGATGCTCAGTTCAAATGTTATATCTGATTGTTTACAAATACGTTTTCTGCAGTGCAACCCTGGGTCACATCATCGATTAACTTTCTTCCAAAGTTCAGGGCTTTGTCTACACTTATAGAAAACGCCAATAGGACTTCAGCTTATATAGCACGACCACAACCGCTTTACCTTTAAGCAAATTTTGTTGAATAAAATTTACATGCTGTAGTACATTTAGCGGCTCCATACTAGCAAGAATTTATTGATAAAAGTAAGTGCACTGTAAGTGTATTATTTTGTTACATAGTATATTTCGAACATTCAAACACTCAGTCATAACTGAGTTAAAAATAGCAGAAAAATAATATAACATGGCAGTTCATTTACACAGCTTCAAGACCGAGATATGCCTCAAAAAACTCCAACCACACGAGGTTGGGTACGTTGCTCTTTATGCAAAGAAGCGTAAGAAGATACATAGCAGGAAACATACATGTAACAGGTCATCGGTGGGGGGGGGGGGGGGGGCACGGCGCCGGCGGGGGTCTTGAGCCAAAATTTGCGGGAGGGGGTAGGGCACTAAAAAACGCTCCGAATAGCTTTTGGGCTAGAAATCGTCGCTTTGGGTTGGTATGTAGTGCGTTTTGGGGTTTGGCTTTTTGGCTGTATGTTTGCTGTTAGATGGGGGGGGGGGCCCCGGGGGGGGAAGGGGGCCCCCGAGAGGGAGAGGCTTTTGTATAATTCTTTGTCGCACTTTCTTGCCCCAGTTTTGCCCATACAAAGTTTTACTGAAGTTTGCTTCTACTTACAAAAGCAGATTTTAGCACTGCGCTTTATGAGAGTACTTAGCAATGTTTGACTCAAAAGAGAGTAACGACAATGGCCTGACTTACCACCTCCAGTCATTACTGTGCCAGTTCTACCACCGCCGTAACACATGTCTTAATCGATGGCAATTTATAGCTAACTGCAGCTTCTTGTGCACTTTAAGCATCAAGCGGGGGCGCAAGGCGTAACCAGCTTTAGCAAAAAAGTCACCAGAAAACATGGGCCAAAATCCTGCAGTGCTTAGGCTTGCATATTGCGCACGTTATAGGTGTACGAGATCTATTGAGCGTTTTCTGTAAGTGTAGACAAAGCCCTTGCACTTTTGAGCAAAGTTAATCGATGATGTGTCCCAGGGTTGCACTGCAGAAAACGTATTTGTAAACAATCAGATATAACATTTGAACTGACCATCCGATTGATGCGGCGAGTGAATCAATTGAAAGAGCGGGAAATTCTGCACAATCGGGATAAATTTCAGGTTGATTAACCAGAAACTACAGGAGAGGGGAGAGGGGGAAGTAGAAGGGGGTGGAAAAAGAGAGAGAGGGTGGGTAGGAAGGGGGGGGAGGGAGGAGGGGGGGGGATGAGAGAGAAGGAAGAGGGGGAAAAGGAAGGGAGGGAAAGGGGAGGGGGAGAACGGGGGGAGAAAGGGTAGAGATCAAAGTAGGAGAGGGAAAGAAGAGGAGGAGTAGGATAAATAGGGGATGGAAAGGAGGGGGATTATTATAGAGAGGAGTAAAAAAAATAGGAAGAGGGAGAAGGGAGAGGGGAGAAAGGGAGGAGATAGTAAGTAAAGAGGAGGGATGAGAATAGAGTTAAAATTAGATAATAAATGAAGAGAGTGGAGAAGAAAATGGGAGAAAAGAGAAAAAGGATAGGTAAAAGAGGAGGGAAGGAAGGGAAGAGGGGGTAGTGATCAGCCTAGTTAGATGGTACCGGAAATTCGGTCAGATTCAGCATACACATGAAAATGTGAAAATTACTTGGGACTGAAGAACTGGACAGGCAAATGAAGCTGATATTCTGAAAGAGCATGTTCGTTTTAGTATGGGCTGCAAGTGACAGCTCTGTAGGTGCCTTCGACAAAGAGTAATTGATCTACATTTGCTTGTCATGCCTAAAAATCGTGATCAAAAGGGTCATCTTCAAAGCTGCACAGCTCCCAAACAAAGCCGAATCGGTGGGTTTGCCTGTAGGTTTTGATACATCCTTACATGGTCAGCTTATGTTTAAAATATCAGCTCTGGAGCTCGTTGCCACATAGGCACTTCTTTCAATTGAAAGACACGTCTATTTCGGGTCCCCTGAACTTTAATAAATCGCGTCTAAATCTGGCAGTTTTCATCGTATTCAGTTGTGCTCTATTGCGTTTGAAAGAGCGGGAAAATCTGTATAAGTGTGTCCAATTTCAAGGTGCTATCTCGAAAGCTGCCAATTTGACAGCAGTTGAAAGAGCATGGGAGGAGCCAAATCTGGGAGATCCGGCGCAGCACCCTTCTTCAAACCATTACTCCGGTTTGAGTGCGGCCAGAGCGAAACCGACGCGGCTGTGGGGGTTTCGTAATAGGGACAATTCGAAATCAGCCAATAAAAATGGGGGGGTCAAAAATCCCATCGGCCGCCCCCCTAAGGACGTAGGCAGGACCATCGGCAGGGCTCTGCCCGCGCGCCGCGGGACCCCGGCCGCGCCGCGCCCAGACTCAGCGGGAGTATGGCCGGGAGCGAACACCCACAGGGGGGGGAGGGGGGTTTTGGGGTGCAGGGCGGCGGGGGGGGGGGGGGGGGGGGGGGGGGGGGGGGGGGGGGGGGGGGGGGGGGGGGGGGGGGGTGGGGGTGGGTTGGTGTGGGTGTGGGGGTGGGGGTTGGGGGGGGGGGGGGGGGGGGTGGGGGGGGGTGGGGGGGGGGGGAGGGGGTGGGGAGTAGATGGGGAGTGTAGAAGGGGGTAGAAGAGAGGGGGGGGGGGGGGGGGGAGGGAGGAGGGGGACGGGGGCCGGGGGGGGGGGGGGGAGGAAGGGGTGGGGGGGAAGGTGGGGGGTGGGGGGGGAAGGGGGGGGGTTGGGGGAGGGGGGGGGGGGTAGGGGGGGGAGGAAGGGGGGCGGGGGGGGGGGGGGGGGTGGGGGATGGGGGGGAGGGGGGGGGGGGGGCGTTGGGAGGGGGGGGGGGAAGTGTGGGGGGAAAGGAGGTGGGAGCGGGGGGGGGTGGGGGGGAGGGGAGGGGGCGGGGAGAATGGGGGGGAGGAGAGTGACCGGGAGGGGGGGGGGGGGGGGGGGCCCACTCGTTAACGATCTTCCATGACTTTTTGCGGGGGGGGGAGGGAAGGGAAGGGGAGAGGGGGGGGAGAGGGGGAAAGGGGCAGGGGGGGGGGGGGGGGGGGGCGGGGGGCGCGGGGGGGGGGGGCGGGGGGGCGGGGGGGGGGGGGCGGGGGGGGGGCGGGGGGGCGCGGGGGGGGGGGGGGGGGGGGGGGGGGGGGGGGGGGGGCGGGGGGGGGGCGGGGCGGGGGGGGCGGGGGGGGGCGGGGGGGGGGGGGGGGGGGGGGGGGGGGGGGGGGGGGGGGGGGGGGGGGGGGGGGGGGGGGGGGGGGGGGGGACTCTTAAGATAGCATTTTCATGGGGGGGGGGGAGGGGGGGGGAACGAAAGAACAGGAGAAGGGGGGGGGGGGAAAGGGGGGGGGGGGGGGGGGGGGGGGGGGGGGGGGGGTTGTTGGAACGCCTGCAGCAGAGACATTTGAGGTTCATTTCAGAGGCATCTAGTACCAAACCAACAAATTCATGCAAGCTGGGAGGCCGGGCCGGGGTTACAGTTTGTTGCGCTGTACCAACAATACATCGTGAAAGGGGAAAGGGGAAAAGAGAGGAAGGAAAAAGGAGAGCAAAGGAGTTTTCAAACCCGCCTCCGACTACTTAGTGACTGGGGGGGGGGGGGGGGGGGGGGGTTTATGTGTATGCTGTATGAGAGAGATGTCAAATGTTCTAGTAATTACTATTTGGTCAGTCTCACCAGTGAATCCTGAAGGGTGCTCTGTTCTCTGATTTCTCAAAATACACAATTTAAATTTGTAAAGCATTTATTACAAAATAATTTGGTAAATTTTGGATGTTTTAATAGAACAGTTGTTACTTTACTTACAAGTAACCTGTTAAGTTAGCTCAGTTTTGCTTCTGTATTATTGTATAAAAGTTCTTTCTGACAGGTAAATACATCAGAAGAGAAAACATTTTGATTGCATTAATTTTTTCTATTCGCAGATTTTTCTTTTGATAAAGAAGTATAAGTTGTTCGGTGCTCAATTTCTGAACGCCTATAAATATAATTTTTGAAATTTCCAGTCATTCTGTTTAGCTATTATCAGTTTTAGCTAGCCATAAAAACCTCAAAAGAGGTTTATGGCAGCGGAGGTTGAATCTTTACGTATAGAAGACCTCAGCCTTCTGTTATGGTTTATATATGGTTTTTTAAACGTAGATTATTGCTGTAAAACGTTTATTTTAAATTTTATTCGTGGGTATTTCGCTTTGTTGTGGTGGTTGTTTGGTTGATATTCTAAAACGATCCTAATTCATTTCAGTTACATATTATCGTAATAAGTCGTTATATTAGTCGTCTAGTTGCAAAAGCGGGTACATCGGGGGGGGGGGGTGGTTTTGGGTGTGGGTGTGGGGTTTTTGGTTGTGTGTTTAGTGGTATTTTTTGTTTAGTTCTCGTGTTGTTTGTTGTTGTGATATTAAATTGTAATTTCTCGAATTTGTTTCAATGTTTCTTCTGATTTGTTGGGGTTGGGGGGGTGGTGTTTGTGGGGGGTGATATGTTTGATAATTGTGGGTGTGGTGTGTGGTGTGTTTGTTTTGTTTTGGGTGTGGGGTTTTGGTGGTTGGGTTTTTTTGTTTTTTGTTTTTGTGGGGTGGGGGGGGGGGGGGTGTTGTGGGGAGGGGGTGGTGGTAAACTGGGCGTTGGGGAAAGTTTCGATTAGTGGAGCAGAGTTTTGAGGTAGTCTTGTGATGATCGTTATGGGTCGAGAGAAAATCGATGGTGTACCGCAGCGCGTGATAAAGTCGAGTCAATATTGAATTTAATTCGAAGTTTTTGGGGGAGTGTTGTTAAAGAGGAGAGAGGAGAGTGGTGGAGTGAAAGAAGGAAGTGAGAGGATAGGGTATGAAAAGAGAGTCTGATGTAGGTAAGCCCATACTCGTGTATGATTCTAAACTAAGATACAGCTTACAGGGCAATTTGTTTTAAACAGTGATTGTTCTCAACCTCTCGTAAAGTTTCTTAGGTGGAAAAAGGAAAAGAGAAAAGAAGAAAAGAAGAAAAATGAAACAATGGTAGATTAAAAATGGAAAAATTAAAGAGAGATAAAATATGGATAGTAATAATAAAGTGTTGAGTTAAGTGAATGATATAAGACCCCTTGGTCTTTTAGAAGGCAGGTGATATAATTATAAATATTGAATTAGAATAAAAATTATTTATTGGATTATTGTTAATAAATTATAAATTGTTGATTTTATTTTGATATTTTTTAAGATTGGAACCTAGTGTTACTTATGGAATTTTTTTTTTTTTTTTTTTTTTTTTTTTTTTTTGGGCGGCCGATGGAATTTTTTGACCCCCCCATTTTTATTGGCTGATTTGAATTGCCCTATTACGAAACCCCCACAGCCGCGTCGGTTTCGCTCTGGCCGCACTCAAACCGGAGTAATGGTTTGAAGAAGGGTGCTGCGCCGGATCTCCCAGATTTGGCTCCTCCATGCTCTTTCAACTGCTGTCAAATTGGCAGCTTTCGAGATAGCACCTTGAAATTGGACACACTTATACAGATTTTCCCGCTCTTTCAAACGCAATAGAGCACAACTGAATACGATGAAAACTGCCAGATTTAGACGCGATTTATTAAAGTTCAGGGGACCCGAAATAGACGTGTCTTTCAATTGAAAGAAGTGCCTATGTGGCAACGAGCTCCAGAGCTGATATTTTCAACATAAGTTGACCATGTAAGGATGTATCAAAACCTACAGGCAAACCCACCGATTCGGCTTTGTTTGGGAGCTGTGCAGCTTTGAAGATGACCCTTTTGATCACGATTTTTAGGCATGACAAGCAAATGTAGATCAGTTACTCTTTGTCGAAGGCACCTACAGAGCTGTCACTTGCAGCCCATACTAAAACGAACATGCTCTTTCAGAATATCAGCTTCATTTGCCTGTCCAGTTCTTCAGTCCCAAGTAATTTTCACATTTTCATGTGTATGCTGAATCTGACCGAATTTCTGGTACCGTCTAACTAGGCTGACCACTACTCCTGTAGTTTCTGGTTAGTCAACCTGAAATTTATCCCGATTGTGCAGAATTTCCCGCTCTTTCAATTGATTCACTCGCCGCATCAATCGGATGCTCAGTTCAAATGTTATATCTGATTGTTTACAAATACGTTTTCTGCAGTGCAACCCTGGGACACATCATCGATTAACTTTGCTCAAAAGTGCAAGGCTTTGTCTATACTTATAGAAAACGCCAATAGGACACCAGCTTATATAGCACGACCACAACCGCTTTACCTTTAAGTAAATTTTGTTGAATAAAATTTACATGCTGCAGTACATTTAGCGGCTCCATACTAGCAAGAATTTATTGATAAAAGTAAGTGCACTGTAAGTGTATTATTTTGTTACATAGTATATTTCGAACGTTCAAACACTCAGTCATAACTGAGTTAAAAATAGCAGAAAAATAATATAACATGGCAATTCATTTACACAGCTTCAAGACCGAGATATGCATAAAAAACTCCAACCATACGAGGTTGGGTACGTTCCCCTTTATGCAAAGAAGCGTAAGAAGATCATAGCAGGAAAGGCTTTTGTATAATTCTTTGTCGCATTTTCTTGCCCAGTTTTGCCCATACAAAGTTTTACTGAAGTTTGCTTCTACTTACAAAAGCAGATTTTAGCACTGCACTTTATGAGAGTACCGGGTTTTTCCGTAAAAACGCCCATGGGCGCATATTTAGTTTTGGCACTTTTCACATATTCTGTTCTAATCTGAATAAACGCCCAGGGGCGGCTATTTGGAAAGTACTGTACATGTGCGTGTATTCGGAATTGGCAACTGCTTTCTGGCTGAGCGCGGTCTGTCTGTGAGTTGATTTTTTGCACTGATACTTCAAGAACAACTGATAATATCGTCTTTCTATACTGGAACTCATGCTTCTAGCCCCAATTTATGAGGTTTTAACCCATTTTTCATCATATTTTTTATCTTTTCCTGGACAGAATGTTTTATCTTAATAAACGCCCATGTGCGTTTATTTGGAAAGCCTTTCCAAATAAACGCCCAGGGGGGCCACTATTTGGGGGTCGTTTATACGAAAAAAACCGGTACTTAGCAACGTTTGACTCTAAGAGTAACGACAATGGCCTGACTTACCACCTCCAGTCATTACTGTGCCAGTTCTACCACCGCCGTAACACATGTCTTAATCGATGGCAATTTATAGCTAACTGCAGCTTCTTGTGCACTTTAAGCATCAAGGGCGCAAGGCGTAACCAGCTCTAGCAAAAAAGTCACCAGAAAACATGTGCCAAAATCATGCAGCGCTTAGGCTTGCATATTGCGCACGTTATAGGTGTATGAGATCTGTTGAGCTTTTCTGTAAGTGTAGACAAAGCCTTGCACTTTTGAGCAAAGTTAATCGATGATGCGAGCCAGGGTTGCACTGCAGAAAACGTATTTGTAAACAATCGGATATAACATTTGAACTGAGCATCCGATTGATGCGGCGAGTGAATCAATTGAAAGAGCGGGAAATTCTGCACAATCGCGATAAATTTCAGGTTGATTAACCAAAAGCTACAGGAGTAGTGACCAGCCTAGTTAGATGGTACCGGAAATTCGGTCAGATTCAGCATACACATGAAAATGTGAAAATTACTTGGGACTGAAGAACTGGACAGGCAAATGAAGCTGATATTCTGAAAGAGCATGTTCGTTTTAGTATGGGCTGCAAGTGATAGCTCTGTAGGTGCCTTCGACAAAGAGTAATTGATCTACATTTGCTTGTCATGCCTAAAAATCGTGATCAAAAGGGTCATCTTCAAAGCTGCACAGCTCCCAAACAAAGCCGAATCGGTGGGTTTGCCTGTAGGTTTTGATACATCCTTACATGGTCAACTTATGTTGAAAATATCAGCTCTGGAGCTCGTTGCCACATAGGCACTTCTTTCAATTGAAAGACACGTCTATTTCGGGTCCCCTGAACTTTAATAAATCGCGTCTAAATCTGGCAGTTTTCATCGTATTCAGTTGTGCTCTATTGCGTTTGAAAGAGCGGGAAAATCTGTATAAGTGTGTCCAATTTCAAGGTGCTATCTCGAAAGCTGCCAATTTGACAGCAGTTGAAAGAGCATGGAGGAGCCAAATCTGGGAGATCCGGCGCAGCACCCTTCTTCAAACCATTACTCCGGTTTGAGTGCGGCCAGAGCGAAACCGACGCGGCTGTGGGGGTTTCGTAATAGGGCAATTCAAATGAGCCAATAAAAATGGGGGGTCAAAAAATTCCATCGGCCGCCCACTGCCTGACTTTTTTTGGCAAGGACTCTTATATATCTTTGTCCTTATCTAATCTAATTGTGTCATGATGTTCGCATTGCGGCTTTCTTTGTCCTACAGTACATTGTAGGTTCAACGAACAAATTTCGCGATAGATTTATGATTGACCTGTCTAACACAATAAATCTTAAATTAATGGTTCAGCTAGCTAGCCTTGCAGCTGTGATCCAATATACCTATTGTATTAGCTCTGTTTTACCTGGAGTTACATAAGATTTGACGGATAGGAATGAGAAAATCCTAATTAACAGGCTAGGTAGATTATTTTATTGACATCGAACGATTTCATAGCATTGTCAAACCTTTTTTACACTTTACTTTGATAGTAAACTGCAGTGGCATATTCAGAAGGGTTTTGGGTGGGTAGATCCCGTTCGCGGAGGAGGTAGGAAGAAAAAATCGGTCAAAAAGAGAAACGAATGAATTACGCACTAAAACTGTCTAGTTTATGCTCAGAATGCCTTTTAAATACGTCTTTGAAGGCTAATTTTCAAAATTTTCCCACACTGGCGACTTCAAAATTTTCATCCTCTTTAAAAAATCCTGGATACGTCACTGGTAAACTGTCTGGCTCACCAAATTCTACTGAAAAAATCGTTTATCAAAATTTAAGTGTTTATAAATTTAGGAGTTTTTTCTAGGATTTTTTTATAATTTTTAGGAGTTTCTAGGAGTTTTTTAAGGGTATTTCTAGGAGTGAACTGCCTTTGAAACCTGGCAACCCTGCTCCTCTCCCTCAGTGTAATTTTACATTTCACGTTCTCTCTCAGACGGCCAACGGGGAGGAGAAAGAAGAAACTAGCCTGATTGGTTCGTTTTCAGAGCTTACGAAATGCCGGATCGTTCGTTGGCGGTGTCGGGCGAGAAAGGAGCGGAAAGGAGGAGTCGCCAGGCGTTGAGTGAGGCGCAAAGTGCAGCGCACTCGGAACTGGAGGAGGAAGAGAAACAGCAGTTGAAGGAGTCAAGGCTCAGCTCAGGACACTCTTCTTGTACTTCTGCCGACTACCACACTGCCGACGAACAGTTTGATCAGTTTGATGACGTAAGTGAGTGAGTTGATTTCAAGCCAACTCAAAGAAACTACCTACAATTTGTAGGTATGTCATAGGCAGACATGGGCAAAGGGGGGGGGCTGAGGGGGGTTGCCCCCCATCAGGCTCTGATCTACCCCCATCAGCCGGCCGCTACCCCCCATCAGGAATTTTTGGGAAGAATTTTGTATAGAAAATTATGATAAAAATGTGCCTGGAATAGGCGTAAATGAGCTCAGAATAGCTAATTTTAACTTATTTTAATGAAAAATAAGCCAAAACCCCTGATTTTCGCCAAAAATCGGACTTTTTGGCTTACCGCCCCTTGACTTGGCTTGACTTTAAATCCGGTTGAACAAAATTTGAATCAACTCTCCTTTCAGCAGAAAATGGACGTTGAAAACCGACGAATTAGCGATTTTGCCACAAACACAACAATTGCCAAAATCGCCCGGAAATCAACACTTCTGAGTTGTATCCCAGCCCAGATTAGCGCTTTTTGACGATTTTTAGCGGAAAAATTGCGATTTTTGAGTGTTTTTAGTACCCAACCCCCCTCCCAAAATTTTGGCTCAGACCCCCCGGCCGACGCCAGACCCACACAACCCTCTCCCCCATTCGGCGGATGACCTGTTACATGTATGACCCAGATTATGTGTAAATTAGCTCAGAATAGCTTACTTTGATCTATTTTGGCAAAAAATTCTTTAAAATTTTTTGTAAAAAAATCGGACTTTTTAGCTTACATCCCCTCAGACGCCGCTACCCCCTCAGCCCACCTCATGATTCGGAAATTTACCACCCCGTCAGCGAAATACTAGCCAATGTCTGACCTACAGCAAGCGCTCTCAAGCACAAAACACAGCATTATAAGGAACTGTCTGACACACATCTGGAGCATCCGTGTTGCAGACGAGGTCAGTTGGGGGGTCAACATTCAAACGCAAATTTGACAACTTTGGCAAATCAATACAGCTTATGTTTTATATCAAAATGAATCTCTTTTCACGGAATATGAATAAAAAATTGCCTGGCTCCCTTTGCACTCTGGTTCTATAGCAAAAAATGTGACTTTTGGGTAAGTGAAAAAACAGAAAAACTGATACGAACAAGTATTCTGTACGCGAAGGTAGAAATGCATGGTATGGCTCAAATGATAGCGTGCGAGAGGCTCTATGTATAAAAAATCTGTACGTTGTACGATGAAAAATTGAGGGTTTTATGTTCGGTCCAAAACCCAAAGTTGACCTTTGACCTATTGTAATTTGAATGTTAGGCAGAGTTGGAGGCTCATAGTTGGTGCAGGTTGGTTCCCCCGAGGTACATCAATTATGCAAATTGTGAGCAAAATCGAAGAGGTCAACCTAATTTTGTGCATAGAGAGGGTCGCCTGACTCAGATACCGACTCTTAAAGTCTTGATTACTGCTACTGGTATAGCAAGTCGTAGGTGTCGTACCACTTCAGGCGTCCGAATTGGATCGGGGGTCGCCTGTTCCTGATGGTGTTTATGAAGTCGAGTTGCGGCACCGATTCTTCGACGACTGTCAACTGGCGCGCGTCGAAGTAGACGAAAACAGCCTTCCGCCTACTGAATCACTGGACGTCGTCTTTTCCGAGAGCCATTTGCAGATTTCCTTCACAACGCGGTAGACGTTTGCAACTTATTGGTTACTTGCCCTTGCTTTTAAACTTAACAATATGGCGCTGACTGAGCACTGCTTTGCTAGAACATTCTGTCAGGCCGGCACAGTTGGTGTAGTGGTTTAGGCCGCATAGCCACTGTACGCGACGTTGTGCGCTCATCCTCTCGGCGCGGCAAGTTTCTTGCCGCAGAGTTGGAAGTCGGCGCAAAGCTCCACCCAGGCCACCGAAAGCTGGTGATAGCGAGTAGGTAAAATGGGAACCGACTGGATCTGCCGTTGCACCGAAGCCGCTCCACTAAGCATGCCGAGTTGGAGGGAAGATCTACGATGTCAGAAGCTGTCTGAGAAGCCAACTATGCCTGGAGCCCTCTGGCATATGGGGCACCGGCGGCCGTCGGGAGCTGTCAGCATCATGGCATCAATACGCCGGCCGCCCTCCTGGTGACCAGCACCCAGCAGCATGGCTAGGAGTGGCTGGCAGTGAAAGAAGGGCAACGTCCGAGATGATGAATCACGGGGGTAGCGAAATGGACCACGAGTGTGGTCGTAGGCCGTAAGGCGCCCGCTAATCGGATCGGATCGGAACATTCTGCCAGTCCGTTTTTGTGAGTTGAGAGCTGTTGTTTTTGCAGAGATTCGGCTTTCCTGCGTAGCTGCGGCAACAGGTCGGAAGAGAGTTTGTTTCGGTGGAAAGTGCCATTGTACAGTTGCATAGAGCCAGACAACTGTTCTTGGTCTGTTAGCCAGGACGGCAGTTCGCTGACGATCGTTCTAAACAAGGCTCCCCTTTGGCCTGAGTGGCCGCAACTTTGCGCTCAGTCGGAGACTCAGTTGGAAGACAGCGGCTCTTCGCCTCGAACAATGAGCAGTCAGCGACAGCCCGTTGCGGTGGTTTTTTAATGCGGCTATTTATTTCAGATTGTATAGAGCTAGAGTACATGGAGCATGAGATGTACGATCGCGGCACTAACTTGGAAGAGTTGGTTGTTCGTCTGAGCGTCAAGAAGATAACTCGCTTTCACGCCACCTTCAAAGACACGTCCTTTGAGATCATCTTTCAGACTGAGTGAGTGTGTGAGCAGCCAAACTTTAACTGACAGCTAGTGTCTGTAGTGAAGCTTAACTTTGTCATAGTGATGTAGCATCAGGAGTAGCACGGGCGATGCGCAGACCGAGAGTTCGAGCCTGTTGAGTAATTTTTTTGAGAAAGCTAGTAGTTGATTATTGCCTTTTGGCAGTAGACTGAGCTTGGCCTGTATTAGCAGTATTTAGTGGCGTAGCGGGGGAGGTTTTTTATACGCCTTTTCCAGTGACTGTAGATAAGATACTTTGCCGACAAACCTGACAAACTGAATTAAAACTGCACGGACCAGACAAAAAGCTGGTGTTATTTCTACCGTTACTACATAATGCCTTATAAGGCCAAATTTACTATTTGTAACCGTACAGACTTTCATCTACTTGCTGGATTTGCACAGTCAGGTACTTAACGCCGTTTATGGTACTGCCACGTTGTGGTACCATAATTGTACCCTTGGCCATGGGTGCCGGTACCATATATATGGTGACCGTAGCCTATGGTACGAAATCTGAAGGTAGCGGTACCGTATAAACGGCGTTAAGTGCCTGACTGTTGTAATATAAGTGACTTTGAGGGACCTCAATTTTCTGGTCGGTCAGGATAAAGACGCGGCAACTTGGTTTCGATGGCAGCCGACACTGTTCGATCGCATTCAGCCGAAGAAGTGTCACCACCGTCTGCAAGTATGATTACTGAGAAAATTACGGCTTTTTATGAAGCTATAGCAAGCGACCGGCCTAGCCGATAAAGTATCACGTCTGTACTATGTGGACTAGCTTGTTAGGATGGATGGATAAGATGCACTGACTGATTGATTGACTGACTGACTGACTGACTGACTGACTGACTGACTGACTGACTGACTGACTGACTGACTGACTGACTGACTGACTGACTGACTGACTGACTGACTGACTGACTGACTGACTGACTGACTGACTGACTGACTGTAACACTAGATGCCGTAGCCAGACACTAGACACTAGATCCGGAGAGCTGTTGGCAGCGCCGTCAAACTGATTATTCTTTCAGGGGCGGATGGAAGTAATTTTGACGAAAGAATCGCCGGGAACACGATGGGACCGGTTGACCCTGCAGCCGCGACCAGCTCGAAAGCGAAAGCCGCTCACTTCTGTCAGTGCCGATTCGCCTGATAAATGGAGAGCTGCTAAAGACGAAACTCCAGAGCCTGCTGCTGCTGCTGCTGCTGTAAGACGTCGGTTGTGTTTGTGTGGGCGTCGCGTTTAAACCGAAACTGCCAGGCTCGAGCGGCAGTTAGTTACAGTGACGTGTTTTTCCAGATAGTCGACGACTGCAACGAGGCCTCACCTGTGACGGAGCCAAATAATATGTCCAAACCGACGTGCAAGGTATTGCGTAGTGTAGTTGCGCTCGGACCGCTAATTTTCTGAGACTCTTTTTAGGTACCTCCCTATGATGAAAAGGGCATGTTGGTCAAGCCTGGTTTTACTGGACTGCGGAATATAGGAAACACTTGTTTTATAAACGCTACGCTTCAAGTGCTGATTAACTGCAAAGAACTGCGCGAGTATTTTCTTAGTGAGTTTTTCATTTGATGCTACGTAAATAGTTGAACTTTAGTGCTGTTTTGCAATCAATCGGTTGTTAGTAACCGGTGCTCGGGACCAGATCATACCAGTAGTTAAATTAAGTGTAAACATAGCATAACGTGCCCCTACCACTTCTTTTCGTTTCTCCATTGCAATATGTCTAACTGTAACAGACGGAGCGGTCCGTTGTAGATTACTACTACAAATTGGACATGAACAAGTCGAATCCGCTGGGTTTTGGTGGAAAATTGGCGTCTACATTCGCCGCGTTTGTTCGAGAAATGTGGTCCGGCATGAATAAATCACACGAACCGTCTGATATTAAGGTACATGCGATTTTATTGTTCTCAGGCATAGTAACGTCTAAGAGTCAGCGCAGTAGATTACCACTCTTGCGAAGGCAATCGCTGCCTTTGCATGCGCAAATCTAAAATGCAGAATAGAAGCGTCCGAAGAAGTAATTCAGTCACTGCATAGTGATCGACCAAGTGGTACGTACCTCTCTGTAGAAACCGGTAGTTTTGTCTTCCTGCTCCCAACAGTTATAAGCGTGTTCAGGGTTTGTGCAGAGAGGCTGTGCGTCGGGATATCTCGCTCTCATTTGTGCCGTGTAGCAGCCGCTCTCGTAGTATCTCAGCTTTTCCTGCGAAGAAACCTGTTCGAAAACGCCAATACAGGTCTAAAGACTGCCATTTCTTAAGCAGTCGCTGTTAAGCTCAGTGCAAAAGAAGTGTTATACAGGTTGCTAGATAAGATGTTGGCTACTTCCAAAGAATTTTCTAAAAATTCCATGTAATTTGTACGTGAATTTTTCCACTTTTTGCCTTTTTGAGCCTTAAAGAAACTTTTTTTTAAAAAATAGGATTTTTTTAAAGTTTTGACCCTAACACCTGTGCAGTCCTGTTCCTTCAATAGGTGAGGCAATAAATGAACGGAATGATGGTTACGTAGACAGGGGTAGCGATCTATCGAACAGACCAACAAAGAACACAAACCATAGTTTTGATACTCTGCTTCTGCATGACCAAAACAGAGTAGCAGCAGGTGCTGGTTCTGTCATAACAGACAGATTGTGGTTCGACTGGGAAAAACCCGCGTGAATCGTCTAAAACCGTTTGCCAAAAACGTAAGCAACACTCTTGTGACAATATTACCGCAGTACAGTTCTACCCTTTTTGTCTGACTACATTGCAGAGCCAACGCATACGTGCAGTAGACAAGTAACGACAGAAATTTTGCAGCCCCGCTCATAGCATCCGTCTTGGTGTGCGTGTGTGGTTTGCCCCAAATTTATTCATAGCCTAGGCGGCAAATCAAATGTCACAAGAATTCTCCCAAAATAGATCCTTTTCTTTTGGTGTGCAACCGAGAGTGTTCCATGCATTGACGCTCGTCTTTGCATGCGCAGTACTGCAAACACTAGCCGGCTGGTTGATTGATTGATTGATTCGGCGGTCAAAGGCACTAAGTCTACGTACCTCTGTCATAGATTGGGCGTTGGTTTCGCTCACCCAGCAATGGTCTTTCCATTTGCGGCATTGCACAGCTAAACTAGGGTAGCGGCTAAGCATGGCTCCGGAGTAGCAGCCTGTTTCTCTGTACACCAAGTTGCCTGCTTGTCGTAGGATGTATCTAGAAGCAAAGCAGCAATAGGTAATGAGAGCCTTCTACAACCAGACATTTCTCGACTATAGAGTGGCCAAATTGCTGACTGTTCCAAGAAAAAAGGCCTACATTTCGTAGCAACAAGGCGAGTCTGCCTTAGTGCAGTTGTGAGGCTTTTGTAACCAGTAGACGCGCTGGTCTGCACCACTGCAACGGGTGATTATCTGAAAGATGCACTTAACCAGAAATGAAAAGCGCACGCCCGTCTCAAAAGGACAGATTCAAAACACGTACAGACCAAAAAAGAACGCTCCATAAAGTTTAAGATGCACATCGTCACTAAAATGTATTTTTTCATGTAAGGAAGGCACAGGGATATTCCATTCAGTACCTGAGAGAGTACATTTCTTGAGACGACAGACCCAGAAAGACAAACAGAAGGGGCTAACCTGAGTTCCTTCTGTGCAGTAGGTGGGGTAGACGACAGATTCTTGCTGCGTAACCACTAATACTATGATCATGAAGTAGAGCTGACTCATTGCTTGCTGCTTCAGGAATTGATAGCTAAACGAGCGAGTCAGTTTGCCAATTTCGCGCAGCACGACGCTCACGAATTTCTCAGCTTTTTGTTGGATGGTCTGCACGAGGATTTGAATAGAATAGTAAAAAAGCCGTACGTGGAAACTGTTGAGTCGGACGGCCGCCCCGATTGCGAGGTATTGATTTGTTGTTTGCACCAATTGTCAAATGCCGTTTTGGTGGTCTCGTCTTATACAGTCAGGCACTTAACGCCGTTTATGGTACCGACACTACATAAGGTGCCGGTACCATATATGGTACCGGTACCGAGGGTAGTGGTACCATATGGTACCGGCACTACACCATATATGGTACCGTCACCATATATGGTACCCCTACCCATATGTTGTACGACTACCATATATGGTACGAAATCGGAACGGAGTGGTACCATATGGTACCGGTACCGGTAACAACGCGAAGGTGGGGGTACCATATATGGTGCCGGTACCATGGTACCGGCACCTTATATGGTACAGTATATGGTATACCGGTACCATATATGGTACCACCACAGGCCCCGAAGGTGGGGGTACCATATAATGGTACCACTACCTACGGTACCGGTAACATATATGGTGGGGACATTATATGTGGTGGGGGCACCAAAACGGCGTTAAGTGCCTGACTGTTATAGATAGCTGAGAAAGCATGGATTAACTACAAACTTCGGAACGATTCTGTTGTTGTCGATTTATTTCACGGATTGCTGAAGTCACGTTTGGAATGCCCTCAGTGCAGTAGGGTAAGAAATTTAAGCAAACACTTGTAAGACGACGGGTTTTTGTTAGTTTAGTCTCTGTCCTTCCATCAAATGTCTTCTGTACTGATTTTATGTAGATTTATATATTCGAAATAATCTCTTTAACCAGAAGAAGGCAGAAGGACCAGGCGAAGTTTGTTTTTCCCAGATCGCTTTGTTGTTATCTCGTCAACACACCGAAGCGTCAGTATCAAGATCATGATTTCTGACTTCAAACATGTAGGCGGGGGGTTTAGGATGGTGTTTATCCCCGCCCCCTCGCCGGTTAATACCACCCCTTGGCCGGATATCACCCCTCTCCCCACCAATGCCTGTCACCTCTTTACCCACCACCTTGAGATCCTCCTGACCCTCTACCTCCGGATTTTCTCCGGCCCGTATCTTCAAACCCCTCAATCGATGTGCTAGCCAGCCGGCATCGAAACTGCTGACAGTATTAGAATAGAGTGAATGTCTTTTAGATATCGATAACTTTCGATCCGTTTGCATATTTGCCAGTGCCGTTTCCAAGGAATCGTCGCACAATGCAACTTTACTTTTGGGCCGCGGATCCGTACCTAGAACCGGCATTAGTCACTGTTGCAGTGCCCCAGGACGGAACCGTCAGCACGCTTTTAACCGCGGTCGGTCAGTTGGTCAACGTACCTGTGCGCTGCGTAAGTGCAGTTTCCTTTCACGCTCCTCTCACCAACACTGTAAATTTAGCTGCGAATGTTCGAAGTGTACAAGCGCTCTGTTTATCTGAAGTTCACTGATTTGGAAAGACCTCTCAGTGATATCGTCATAGACAAGGACGATTTGCTCTTTGTGTAAGACGTTCACTCTGTTCTTGCTTGTTTCGTTATGTGTGTTAGTTTAGATTTCAAGTGCACGATCCAAAGGAAGCAAGAGAGAAGGTGTTAGAGTTGGTCGTAATTCAGCGTCTCTTTCAAAAGTCCAAACCACTGACCGACGAGTGTGCCGCCTGCGAGCGAGTCTCCAACGACCTGCTCGCGTGCAAGAAGTGTTATTCGGCCAGCTACTGCAACACGTAAGGATGACCTTTCTTTGTCTCGGTCAGCGTTCGATTGGTTTAAGCGACTGTCAGAAAACCGACTGGGACGTACACAAGTATAGATGCGAGTTTCCCGACACAGAAAAGGTTGGCTTTCCGTTTTTGTTGTCGGTCCCGGCCTCTAAGGCTACATACCGCAGACTGGTTCAAATGATGGAAGCCCGGTGCAAGTAAGTTCAGACTTAGTCAAACGGCCTCTCAACTTAATGTGCGACTGTAGATACTCGGTGAACGTCTTTCAACCGCCGCAGGCTGTGGACTTAGATGAGTCGTCGAGCTCGGAAAATTTAACCTCCAACGACTCGACTCAGTCGTCGTCGTCGTGGCCTGTCGACCAACCGGAAGCGACAATCGAGAACACGCCTTCCTCTAGCACGTCTGTCAGCACTCAGAGTTCCGGCGACGAGCAGACTGAAAATAGAGACAAGGTCGGTTGCTTTTCTCTACTCATTCTCTCTTTTTATATAAGTAAAATCTTTAGCAGCAAGGTCGGTTTGTTTGTAGCTATTTGGCGCAAGTGGTTCTAGTACCAATTTAAGTCTAACGATTATTTTATACACCTTCGTGCACAAGTAAATGGCGCCCTGGCGTTCGTTGTATTAAATAGAAAACCCGAACTAAGTGTTGTCAGATGCTACCTGGTGGCTAATGCTAGAGATGTGCACGAATCGGGCATGCCAGTTGAGGATTTTGGGCCGGGCCGGGCGTAAATAGTGGACAGGGGGACTCAGTATGCACAAATCAGAAATTAATAAAATTAAGCAGAAAATAGAAATACACATCGTTTTTCGGTTTGAAAATTTAGCTTTTAGTTTGATGCTATGCTGACTGGTTTAGGTTCAGTTAGTGCTGGGAGAGCCGCGTGATCGGTGGCGCTTCAACCACAATCTGTTCTGTGTTCGCATCGCCGACGCAAAAGGAGTACCGGACAGTAAGCGCGGCTACGTGATGCAAGAGCCTAAGCCAGGTGGCGGCTACACTTGCTTAGCTGTGACTCAGTTAATCTGAGTTTAATTATTGTAGAAACGCAGCCGATTAACCTGCACAACGTAGAGTACCTTACACTGGACTGGTACAATATAAAGAACGGCAAGCAGCAGCTGTTTATCGAGTCAAAACCCGTCTTGGTATCCGTTTTGGTTGCTGTTTCTGTTTGTTTGTTTTTTTTTAAACAAGAAGTTGTTGTAGGAACCGTTTAAGGAGATTAGGGCCGAGTCGGCAGCTACCAAAAATGGAAAACTGGTATTGTCTGATCTGTTGCAACTGTTTGTCGAACGGGAAACGCTCAGCGCTGCAGAGGCCTGGTAAAGAGCTTCATTTCTGTGAACAATCTCTAAACTTAAACTAAAACTTGCGCGTAGGGCACAAAGATTCGTTTCTAACATGGGCTTGGCAGTCTGTAAGTTGGGATGTAAAGAAAATGGCAACGTTTTGAATTGTGCTTTTAGCGAATTATGAGTAATGAATTTCTTTTGGCGTACTGACTAGACTAGTGAAAAACGTATGTCTACTAGCAGCAAGTTTACGTGACACGAAAGTGCTTGATACATAAGTCTGTTGTAGGTATTGTAACAGATGTAAAGCTCACCAGCAAGCCAGCAAGAGTCTGTTGTTGTGGCGGTTGCCAGAAATTCTGATAATACAGCTGAAGCGGTTTGTGTACAGTGCGCAGATGTTCGGACGTTCGAAAAACGAAAGAGCTGTCGATTATCCACTCAGGTCTGTTGGTCAATCTGCACTGCATTCGGTTTGTATCTGCTGTTTGTATGCAGGAACCTGGATCTGGGAGATTATCTTTGTGACGGAGCGCCTCCTCAGGAGACTCGATACGATTTGTGCGGAGTTGTTTGTCATAGCGGCAGTTCCTACTTCGGCCATTACGTTTCTTACGCCAGACTGGCTGACTATGACACTGCCAGCACTGAGATCGGTAAGACCAGTTTCCTTTCCTTTCCTTTCCTTTCCTTTCCTTTCCTTTCCTTTCCTTTCCTTTCCTTTCCTTTCCTTTCCTTTCCTTTCCTTTCCTTTCCTTTCCTTTCCTTTCCTTTCCTTTCCTTTCCTTTCCTTTCCGCTCCAATATTTGTCATCCCCGGGATTCTGTTGTTGTTTGTTTTCGAAATGCAGGCGGTCGGGGTGTGGAAAACCGGGCCCTGTCTTTTCTGTTTTTTTCTCGGGGGGTGTTTGCGTTTTTTGTTGGGTTAGTGGTTGAGGAGGTGGGTGTTGTATTTGCGGGTTGTGCTGTAACTATTTTTTCTAGTTATTATTAAAATATTAGATAAGTCAGTTATGTTTTTGATTTTTTTTGTTTGTTGATGTTATGTTGTTGTGAACATTTCTGAATCAGCTCGTTTGTTTGCTGTTTTGTTGGGGTTGTTATGTTCTACTGTTGATTGGAGAGAATAGTTCTATTGAAGCAACTTAGCATAAAGGACTAACACTTACACCGCTCCTCTATTTACGACCTATGTAGTGCAGATGAAACAAACGGCGGAAAGGCAGAATACGAACTGGATGATCTTGTCAAATTCGTTATGGGTTCTGCTATGAAGCTCAGATCGACCAAATACTTCAGAGAATCTGTGAGTTCTTCTCTGGAATTAAACGACACTTCTAATTCTACTGCTGCCGATTGTTCGTCGTCTGACAGTGAGCGAGAACTTTACCCGGCCCCCTCGCCAGCACCCCCTACAACACCTACCAAAGACAGCCACGAATCTTAGAAAGAATGCCACCTCAAATTTTGTTGATACACAGAGCGCTAGCCTACTGTTAATTGTGCGTAATGAATTCTGCTTAATTGTGTAGTCCCATATAAACTGTGAGCTCATTTTTGTCCTTTACTGTACTCGTTTTGGTACAACTTTGTGTGATCTGACATTTACTTGTTAACCTTAAGCCGATTTTAGCTCGATGATTGGGGCTAGTAAGCAATTGTGAGAGCTTTTTCCGTCCAGTAAAACGTTGTTGAGTTGTGTATTTGCTTTTTAGTTGTATTTGCTTGCTGAGCGTAACGCACCTTTACACTGCCCGCAGAAGCATTGCACGTGAATTTCCCAGAAAACTGTAGAAACAACTGACAGAAGGCACGTGTACTACTACTACTGTAGCAGGTTACGTACGTACGTTGCATTCCAATTCTAAAAAAATGTTTTCCGACTACTAAACTGAGCTTCTACAGTTTAAACCATGCATGTAACAGGTCATCCGCCGATGGGAGAGAGGTGGTTGGGGGTCTGGCGCCGGCAGGGGGTCTGAGCCCAAATTATAGGGAGGGTGTTGGACACTAAAAACGCTCAAAATCGCAATTTTTTGGCTAAAACTCCGTATTTGGGCTCAAATACAGCTAAAAAGTGCTGTTTTACAGGCGATTATGGCAATTTTTGTGTCTGAAATTGCATAAAAATCGCAAAAATTTGCTCAAAAAATTACTTGCCAGAAAAATCGGAGGACGTTCCCCCCATCTGGGAGGGGTCTGGCCTAAGTCGGGATCGGGTGGGGGTAAACCTCCCGGACCCCCTGTTACATGTATGGTTCAAACCTTCTCTATCGATCGTGTCATATCTAATGGAAATAAAGAAACTGATTTACTTTTACCGAATGCACGATACCGGACTTCGAAATAAATCTGACGATAGAAATGGACATAGTAGGACTTTCCTACTCATCAACACTCCAACTAGAAACTGTATCATTTGAGATTAGACCATTCTATTTCTAACAACTGCCAAGCGAGACAAAGAACAGCACAAAATTACTGGACATCTTTGGGAAAAAAGATGCAGAAACGTGGACGAACAAAGCTGCATAGAAACCGAATACAACGTTTCATATGACCCGATTCACACTAGCAACATGCCAATCAACTACACAGTGTGTACAGGACATCAGACAAACACCGACAGCGGAGAGAACTGATGTGTCTGGGCATACATAAAATGCTGTGTTAGTCGGTCGACCGTCTCTCTCTCTCTCTATGTTGTGTTGTATAGTTTGCGGTCGGACTGTTAGTAGTGCGTGTGCGCGATACTAGTTTGTTGTTCTGGTGTTGGTTTACTTGAAGACTAAAGAAACTGTTGCTGCTCCACAACTGCAGACATCGCTGTCGTATCGGTGTGGACCAGGGTCGCACTTGCTGTACCAGAGTGATCCATCGAGACTGACAGACAACAGCGCTACCTACTAAGATGGCACAGCCGGGGACCAGTAAACTCTACCTGCCAGCACCAGATCGCTACTGGGCACATACAGGAGAGCAACCGGTGCTGTCATGGCCATTATGGGAGCGCCTGTTTGGCTCATTCATTGCCGGCGTGGACGCAACTAGACCTGCAGAGGGCAAGCTCACAGACAAGGAGAAGAAGGAGTTCCTGATCTCATACATTGGAGCTGCGGCATTGTCACAATTGGCGAGCCAGAAAGAGTTCGGCAATGAGGCTACCTCCTATGCAGATCTGCTAGCGGCTGCCAGACGTGTATTTCATCGCCCCACCAATGCAGTCAGAGCTCAGTTCGATTTTCTGCAGAGGTCGCAACACTCTGGTGAACCAATCGCTGACTATGTGAGGGAGCTGCGCCTGCTGATCCAGGAGTGCAGTTTCCCAGTCACAGAAGGTGTCATCACAGAGGCGGACCTGACAGAATACCTGTTGGCCATACAGTTGGTCAAGGGAATGAGCTGCCGGAAGACACAGGAGAAGTTGCTGGCTGAGAGACAAGTCAAACTAGACAGATTTGCCGACATCGCACAAGCACACGAGACGGCGCGCCAGGATGCTGCCAAACTGACGAGAGGTCTACCTGGGCAGATCGGAGCAGCCACTCGGGACTGGAATCAACGCAGAGGACTGAAGCGGCAGAGAGGAGGCCAGGAGCGCCGTTCCCAGCCCGCCATGCCTGTAAGCAATTCTGAGTCCAACACAGAGAATTCAGACGCAGAAGAAGTCTGCGCAGCCTGTGGCAGACATGGTCACAGAGAGAACGCCAGATCGTGCAGAGCGAAGGGACGAGAGTGCCGCAACTGCAAGAAAGTTGGCCACTTCGCTGAGATGTGCAGATCAGGGTCAACCAGTTACAAGAATTCGTGCAAGAACACACTGGGCATGGATGCGCTACGTGCACTGGGAAGAGTGCGTATTGATGTGGATTCAAACGGCATCATGATCCAGAAGGGCCCCAGATGCGCAACTGTGCAAGACACTGAACCGAGGGCAACCAGTCAAGTGCAGCCACGACAACAGAAGTGCCGCAGAGCCCAAAACTCTCACCGGTCATGCCCCAAAGAGGAGGAAGGGAAGGGAGATTTGGAGAAGGCAAGCGGGACTGCCGCGGAAACTGAGAAACCGCGCAAAGATGACACCAACTCGGGCAGAAGGAAGCCGCCCTGTCAGCAAGTCTACCGCAAAGGACAGCGCGCTCGTGTCAAGATCTGTGTTGTGTTGCATAGTGTGCGGTCGGACTGTTAGTAGTGCGTGTGCGCGATACTAGTTTGTTGTTCTGGTGTTGGCTTACTTGAAGAGTAAACAAACTGTTGCTGCTCCACAACTGCACCGCAGACAGCCGGTAGGACAGAGTTGGTAATCGGAAGTGCAACAACAACACCCGAAACACAACAAGAACAAAATTTTTGCCAAGACAGCTCTTTAGAATGATACGGTACGACTGCCACGGCTAGACTGAAACAGTTTTTTCTGTTGAGCTTGCGGACAGTAGCGCAACGTGTGAGCCTTCTTGCCGGTAGCACCGCACTCCTCACATCTGTGATTGAACAGACAACCACATCTAAACTACCACCGCTTAGTCAGGCATTTATATACTTACGGTTTCCTGAGCTGTCCGAAAGAGCAGTGGACACTTTAATTTGAACTCCTACTCAGCAGAAAGGTATCAATCAAGTCCTGACCTTACGCATCAATCCACGTACGTGTACGTACGCCACTACGTACGTATTACCTACTGTAGATATCAGACATCACAAATCAAGGCTACCGCACAATCTTCCGTTAAGGAGGATTTAAACTTCTGCCAGTCCGATATTATACGTACAATATTATAGTTCGGCTCAGAAAGAAACTTACTCAACATCGCCGTATAGATTCTTGCATCGGTGACTATGCCACGGTCCGGGATCCTCCGGCTTCAACTGAAAACCCTGCAATAGTCTTGACTGTTAGACAAAATAAGTGACAGTACAGACTCGACACACCTGTTGCTCGTACTAGAACCGATTATTGTTGAAGCAGAACTCGCTGTAGTTGTGGAATTTCTTGGCCAGCAACTTCTGTTTCTCCCTCGACTGCCGCTTCACCACCGTGTCGCCCGGTTACACGCTCGGACTCATCACCTCACTCATCTTCTGGTTGTAGGCGTCGTAGCTGAACTGCATATTTCTAATGGCCAGTGAGCAATTGAAGCTCGGCTGCGGAAAAGAAGATCGGAGGGAAACTGAGAGCAGCAGCGGAAGAAGTGCGTGGCAGCGGCCAGCCGACAGGCGGTTGTAGAGCGGATTCGAAGGAGTAGAAGAAAGGCGACCGTCCTGAAGACGGCGAATCGGTCAGACTGAACGGCGAGACCACGCCCGGAGACGGCGGCAACGACTGTAGAAGATCGCTCATCGAACCCGACAGGTAAGCTTCGTCCTAAAAGTATTACTTCAAATTCAAATATTCAAAATACTACTGTAGGTTAGGTCTAGGTGTCCGTCGGCTGTTCGACAGGGTTCGTACAGTACCGGAATTTCCAAATTCCCTGACCAAAATAAGAAAATTCACTGACTTTTCTGAGGCACCAAAAAGCCAACAAAAACAGATTTTCAAAGTTAATTTTAAGTGTTCCCAAGCAGTAGCATTCAACAAACCAAACATACAGTAGCGCATCCACCAATTTTGAAACCAACGTTTGAATTATTAAAGAAACCTGGTTGAGCTGTGACCCAAACAGGGCAAGAAAAGTTGGAAAATTCAACTTAAGAACACATTCAAAACCGTGTTCTGAGCACAAAATTCGTGTAGATTTTGTCGTTGTACGAGGCCTGGTTGGGCCGCTGCCTAACCAGGGCCAGAAAATTAGTCTTCATGAACGCATTCAAAAAGGACGTGTTTTGAGAGCATACAATTAACAGCTTTGCGAGAACTTTTTATGCAGCAATGACTAAATTTTCCCTGACCAGACACGAAATTCCCTGACTTTTCCCTGACTATTTTTAAGTTCCCTGACCTGTACGAACCCTGTTCGAGTAAATATACCTACGTACACCTTCCTTTGCCCCGGCAAGCAAAAGACTGCATTTAGACAGATAAGACTAGCTCATTTTAGACCTTAGATTTGAGAGCTTAATACTTTTCTAAATCACCTGTTTAGGAGAACTAACCGACTTCTAGCCTTTCTGCCTTGTTGCAAATAAACCAGAGTTCGTATGAGACTCAGCCACAGTACGTACACATGACGAATACAAACACCCCACACAGCAGAAACAATTTTGTTGCGTTCTCGTCACAAAAAAGACTACGGTAATTCAGAGGTCTAAGAAATTTGGCGAACGTTGCCAGAATTACGAAATTATAAGAAAACAGACCTGAGTTAAAATCAAGTGCCGAAGCGCAAGCGTTTTTGGTCAGCGGTCTGCGATACAAACACAACAGCAGACATGTGTACGTGCACTGCTGTACTGTAGAAGCTTAATTTGTATTTAGAGCAAGCTAGCATGCGATGCGACCAAACGATTGAATCGTGAAATATTAGCAGTTTATTAACAATTGACAGCGTGAGCAAGTCACCACCACTGAAAAGACAAATTTTGTCCAACAGATGTGAGACCGACCATCTAGCCGTCGGTCAAATAAAGGCGCGTCATGAGAAAGATAGAAGAACAATGCGCTGGAGCCCGAGGCGTGCGCGCAGTCTGACAAAATAGGAGAATTTCTCCCAGACCCGATTTAGGAGAAAGTTCTCCCCGAGCCGGATTTGGAGGATTTTCGAAACCCTATTTTGGATTTCTAAACCTACCAACAGGGTTCCAGAAGCCCTGATTAGCAGTTTCAGAGACCAAAAACAGTGTTCCGAACCCTGATTTAAATTTCTTGAATCTTAAAATTCAGGTTTCAGAGAACCCTAAACGGGGTTTCAGAGTAGTAATAGGGTTTCAGAGGGCGCAAATAAAGTCTCGGAGCCCTAATTTGTGTTTCTGAGGCCCTAAACAGAGTTTAGTATTACCCTAATTTGTGTTTCTGAGGCCCTAAACAGAGTTTAGTATTACCCTAATTTGGGTTTCTGAGGCCCTAAACAGAGTTTAGAACCCTAATCTGGGTTTCTGGGGTTCCTAAGGGAGTTCT